>VUQG01025636.1:0-21758 GCA_015106755.1 Etia nguti | reverse complement strand
GCATGCGCTAAAATAGAATGATAACCTTAACAAAAAAAGGCAAACCATATGATTGTTTTCTGTTTAGATGTGTTTGGGGTTTTTGTTTGTTTGTTTGTTTTTTGGTTTGTTTTTTTTTACATTAAACGGTCTTCCCCTGCAAAGCCTTGTTTTTTGTCTGTATATGTATGTGTCTGTGGGGGTGGGTGAGTGGGTGGATGTGTTTTAACAGCAGAATTTGGCATCTTTCTGTACCTACTCCAGGGACGGTAAATCTGAGAGACCCCTGAAAAGCTACAGGGCAAAGTTTGATTGGTTAAATTTGATGAGGACCATTTTTAAAAAATGTTTTTTAAATTACCAATTTATGAGCTGAAAAACAAAACAAAAAAAAAAATAGTGAACCGTTGCTCTCTCAAAAGTCACCATCAGGAGCTAAAAATTTACGATTAAAACTTTCATTGTTCTGCTATGTTTGGAGTTGACGTCTTGGTTAAAGTTAGTCAACCCTGTGGATCATGCTTTGCCACTAAAGATGCAGCAGTTATGGTCAGCGCAGTTTTAATTGCTCCCATAACCAATTATACTTTTCCTTCAGCTACGTGTACCTTGCTGTAGCTTTCTCCTAAATGATAGGTGTTGCAAATAAGAAAAAATAGTGCTCGATGGCAGGAATCTGAATTAAAACTGATTACATGTCTTGGCCAGCTTGGGAATGCCAGTGCTCCCAGAAGAGACAGAGATATTGCCCTGGGAGACCGAGTTCTGGGCTTTAACTGCTGCCCATATTACCCAGATAAACATAGATTGATTGATTGGATGGATGGATGGATGCATGGAAGCAGTGGGAAGGATTTCTGCTGAATGTGTCATCTTTACACATTGCTGCAATACTTAACCTCTGTATTGATTTGGATGAGTGACGAAACGTTTCTCCCACAAAACGCTACGTCCAGATGAACAGAATCAACTTTTGGAAATTTATATTGATGCATCATAGGAATGCCTGCAGTGAGTCGCCTGCTCGCACAATCTAACCTCCAGCCTCTCTGCTTGGTGCAAACCAGTTTAAAAAGTAAGAAAATGCACAACAGCAAGTGGGTGATTCTAGCTACCTCGTGCGTGCTCCAAGTTCCTCTGGTGGAAAGGAAGATGATGGTTAACAAGCTCTGAGCCTTGATGTTAGTCCATATATCATTGGATTTTAAAAATTCTTAGTCTCTAAGGCAAGTTCCCCTGTTGACACAGGAGCATTTTTGTTTGTAAAGTAAGTGTGTGTGTGCGCACGCCACTAGATGCCTCTGGTTTGACACAAAAACACGTCAGATAAGATCAAGCACATACTGATACTTGTACCCTTGTTGGCTGAACTCATACTTCATAAGACACAGCTCATTGGCAACGGTGCATTGCAATCAGTGCTCTAAAGAATGATGTCTTGCTTCTTTTCTATTAATCTTTCTTGCGTGCATCATCGGGTCCCCCAGTGTTGTATTTTTAGATTGGTTATTTTAATCAAAGTTCACAACACGGGACGTGTAGAGGAGCGTGTTTCAGGCAGCCAATGGGGATCGGCGTGTGACTGCCTGTGGGCTTAGAGCTCGTGTTTTGGTCGCTCCTGGCGTTGATCCTCTTTGGAGTCATGTGGGAGTGGATTGTAGACAACTCTGTAATTACACTGTCTACATGACATACTAATAGGGTTTGGCTTGTAATCCTATGTAACGACATCCTTTTCTTGCATCTTGTATGGAAGGTAACAATGTGTGGTAAACTGCAGCTCTGGCTTAATGTATATGCAGAAAAATCTGTAATAAAATTCTAATTAGTATGAAGTTGTCACAGTGATGTTTTTCCTGCTTAAGTGGTGCAGGGATTCACATGCTGTTTGCCATCTTTGGGCAGATAATGTGTCTGAATGAAGCGGGGCTCAGTTTTAATTTTATCGTCACTAGGGAGGTTTCTGCTTCCTCGATTCCCCCGAGCTTCTTCGCTGAACAAACGCTGGTCTCCAAGGTGATGGATCTCCCAGGCCGGCGGCTTGCCTGATGGCGGGGGCACGTTTATCCCGTGTTGTCAGGGAGAGCCACCAGATTGGCTGGGGGGTCCCAGGCACTGCAGATCTGCTCTAGCTGCGTGTACACACAGAGGCCGTCGCTAGTCCAAAACTGCTTTTATCAGAGCAACCTTGGCCTCTGTTTGCCCGAGCTGAAACTGTCAAACAGAAGGAGAAGAGAGAGAGAGAGAAAACAAATGGGCTAGTTTCAGAGCCGCATTTGGTCTTTGGGGCTGTGAAGAAGCTACAGCAGCAAGTCAGAGA
This sequence comes from Etia nguti, assembly GCA_015106755.1. Lineage (NCBI taxonomy): Eukaryota > Metazoa > Chordata > Actinopteri > Cichliformes > Cichlidae > Etia > Etia nguti. Next base: position 19,459 of record VUQG01025636.1, on the reverse strand, counting down.
CACTTTACAGCAACACCTAAAGTGGAGCAGTTATTTTTCCACTGGGGGTGGAAGGCTAGATGGGTGAACGACATAGAGATGACTCTGTGCTCTCTGCTTTTGTAAACCACTTTTTGAACTTTTGTACCTTTTCTGAATATTTACACAATCAGTGTTGCCATTGTGTACGTCTAAAATTTGACATGGGGGATTAAAGGAGAGTAAATTAAGAACAGAACTGTGTATTCTGTGTGGTGAAGTTCATGTTTGTCATTTTGACCTTTTCATTTAGTAAGTTTTTTTTTTTTGCCATCCCCCAGAGGAAAATCACTAGGGCAGTGATGGTAAAAATGTTCTTAACCAGTTGTTTTATAAGTTTGGGTAAATTACAGAAGTGTAAAACACATTTTTTGTTTGTCAAATGGTGAAAAAATAACTCAACAATGCACAGACTTTTTAAAATGAGAGAACACAGGCTCTTTGTATTTGTGGTTACGTGCATACTCACTCTGCACAGACCTATTTCGAGCCAGACCAAACTGTGTTTGTTAGTAAATAGTTAAGAAAACGGTGGGAGATGTTGTGCAATCTAGATGTCTTTTTAGATATCTAATTAAATTTGGCTGCTGGGTTTCAAACTCCTTTCACTTGATTCCAGGAAACTGAGCGATGCTGCAGTGTTTCCCACAAATTTAGACTCTGTTTGTGGCCAGTGAGGGGCATGTGCATGCATGTTTTGTTATATTCATTTATACAATAATTCCTTTCATAGGTTTCTACTCTGGAAATATTTTATATGCCAAGTACTTTGTGACGGTGAATAACTGTACAATAAATCAGCTGCTTCTCCAGTGACTCTCTAATCCTGCGGTTGTCTGACAGAACCGCAATGTGTGACATTGTCTCAGGATATGGGATGGGTGGACAAGGGATAAAAGGGATAAAAATGCCTGGCCAGCAAGCCGGTGAACCGGAGTTTACTGGCTGGTAGCGACTGAACTTTCAAAATAAGAGCAAAGTGACTGTACACAAGGAAAACTGTGGTTTGGGTCATTCGGTCACCATCGTGGACTGCAGGTCCTTGTTCTGTGCTACAACCTCAGTGAGCTCAGCGCAGTGGCACATGGATTAGTTCTCCAAGTGCTGCAGGTTCTGATACAAAGTTGATTTGCAGGACAGGTAGAGTGGAGAGTGTTCAACCACGAGATGAGATCCAGGTTGTCTAGATCCTAACTAACTAAATTTGGGACTTTATGGGACATTTGTCTAATGCTTAGAGGTTGTCTGAAATTTTGGTACTTTAAAAAACCGCTGCCCTCGTGACCCAGCCCTGGATAAGCAGAATAAAATGGTGATGGATGGACAGGAAAAACTGATTTGCATGTAGGTTGCATATTAGAGGTTAGGGATTGATTGTGTAAAAGACAAATATAAGCTGTTGTGTTTTATATGAAGCCAATTTCCCTAGCTCCCTCACTAAGTAAATACAGTTGGCATAAATTAAAAGTAAACCTTGTTTTTTATGATCTTAGCAGGTAAGCTGTGTACACTTAATTTCACTTTGCTGTCTGCTAATCATCTTTGGCTTTCAGTAGGGAAGAAATCTAGAGATAAGCACATCTTTTGAGGCACAGTTCTTGTGAGACTTATGTTAACTTTTGTATTTTAAACTCGATCAAAATGTAGGAGATTGACTTGATATGTAGGACAAAGGAAAAAGGGTATAAATGTGAACTCTCACATAAAATAGGACACTTGGACACCATAGATGAGAAACTTGCTGTGGAAATGGCTAACTGACATCAAGGACTGCAAATTTATCAACGCAGCCAGCGAGCAAGTGGGGACCGGGCTAACTGTTTAGCAGCAACTGCACTTTCAAAATAAGGGCAAGGCGATTGTCCTTGAGGAGACTAATGGCAAATGGGGCTGTTCTCACAAAAAGATAAAAGTATGAAAGTGAAATGCAGGTGTTCTCTTTTTAGTGTTTACATATAGGGCATCTTTGTGCATCTGTGAGTACTCCAGTTTCTTTCCACAGTCTAAAGAGATGCACGTAAAATGGCCATGTGTGAATGTGAGCGCGACGGATTGTCCATCTTTCTGTGTTAGCTCTGTGATGCACTAGTGACCTCACTAGGGTGTACCCCACCTTTTGCTCCATGACAGCTGGAATTGGATCCATCATCCCAACTGGACAAACGGTTAAGAAAATGGATGTTTACATATCATTTTTAGTGCCTTATTTACACATCATTTGCTAGTAGTGGCTGTTTTGATGGAAAACTCTTGTTTCGTCAACTAAATTAAAATAAAGAGAACATTTACAAGAGTTAAAAGTCTGAATTACTAACTAATCCAAAACAAAAATGGTCAGAATTGATCCCAATCTAATGGATGAGCTTAAACATTGTCTGTACAACTACTGTGTGTTCGCACGTGTGTATATTTAAAAGCTAGCTGAAATGTGTGGCTCTTTGCCCTTTGTGTAACGCTGCACACATAATATCACATGCAATATGTGGCTAAAATTAGCAGTGGTAGTAGAAGCAGGTTAACATCCACAGGCCAGTGCAGAATGTGGTTACGCATTGGTCTGGTCGAGTGGTTAATGTGTCTGTCTGCTCTGATGCGAAAAACTTGCAGCAAGTAATTTACAAAATTACTTGTTCACAACTTTGTCACAAAGAGAGAGGTGCTGCCGTCTGTCAGGGCTGTACCCCTAGTACATTGCAGGCATCAGAGACGGCAGCTAACTGGGGTTGCACATTAATAAAAGCCGACTAATCTAATTTTTGTATTATTTTTTTTTGCATGCCAACTAGCAATGGCACTAGCAACTTGTAAAGCCGGGCATCTAGATATACAGAACAATAAATCAACACTGTTTGAAATGCTCAGGGAACATTCCTGAAAGAGATGTGTAGAGAGAGGGAGACTAGCCAGACTGTTACCGGAAAACGATAGACGCCGAGCCACATGATACTGTCAGGGAGGCCACAACCTGGACACATACAATGAGACAATTGTACCGAAGCTGTTCCTGCACTCCCTGGTGCACACACTGTCACCAAGTTTTTAAAGGAGTAGTACTCTCTGTTGTCCCAGTAGCAGTAATCTTAAGGAGCTGCATGTAGTTACTCAGTGTTGAGATGGTATTTTTCATTGTTCTGTTTTCCAGTAACTCGTTACACTACATAAGTCATGTGTTTTCTTCCTGAACAGGTTTCTTTGTCTGTTTCCACATATCTTCCACTGTGACTCAATCAGCTACAGGAAGTTTTCTTTTGAGATACATTTAAGATATGAGCTTTTGCTCGTGGCAAGTATTGACAGTATACTAACAAGCCAGAACATTACTTGTATATACAACACTTCGACCGTGCAGGACCGGAGATGCCGGCTCTCTTGATGCTCCCCGCTGAAGCACAGCTCCACTGTGGGACAAGCTGAGAGCTGGCACGCAGACAGGCAGCGCATACCGGATCCTGCCCATCCAGGAAAGAGCCAAACGTCCTCTGTGGACTATAAACAATAGGGCTTCTGGTTTTTTTTGTGTCATGTTTGTGGGAACACAGAGAAAATGAGAGAGCATGTGATGAAGTCAGGGAAAGGGGGTGGAGGTGGTGGCTCTACTGGTCTGCTTGTGTGCTCATTCATTCCTGCAGTGTGAGAGCATAGCGGAGAATCTCAGACCATTACTTCAAGCGAGGAGCAAAGTGAATGCTAACAATAAATCACCAAATATCCTTTATTAACTGGAGAAAAGTCTTGAGGTTAATAAAATCTTTTCAAGAGTGATTTGAAAATGTGATGAAGGGAGTGAACACAACATCTAAAACAAGTGCAATAGCAAATTGGGAACATAAAAGTACAGATTCAGATGAGTTTAATTGCAACTTTAAGATGACTTTCTCTCAAATGTGACCAAATCTGACAGTTTCATTCTCTGCTATAAATTAATCGAGGAATAAGCAGCATATTAATAAGGTGTTTTGTTTGGGTTTTTTTTGTTTTTTTGCCCAAATCTCTAAGATATTGTGAGAGCATGATCATCATCCAGCTTCTTTGAGTGGTGGTCAGTTAGGCCCATCCCAGGATCAAAACCTTGGAAGGGCCTAACATGGCGAAGTTAATGGAGATGATGATGGAGGGTGCTCCGAATATCAGAGGGAGCCCACACAGAGGTTTGCTTGAACAAAAGAGAATTCATTTAAAAACGAGGTGGAGGGGGGCCAGAGAGTGTGAGGGCTTCATCTTTGCAAACTTTTATAGCCTGGGCACTCAGGTGAACTGCATCATCTGACAGCCCTCTCTCGTCAGTCATCATGAAGAACAGCCTTTGACTAGATCCGAGACAGAGGAAGGAATGTCAGAAAAAAATTGTTTTGATTGAAATATATTTCTAAACTTCAAAAATCTCTACCTGACATGTTATTATAATATGACTATGAAGACTATGACTACATAAATTCAAACTAAACAAATTGGAAAACACAAAATGGTAGCAACCCTATTAGCTTTGCATTCACTCTGTGGTCGTGATTTGCTCTGTGACCTCCATCATTTACATTTCTAGGCTGTCGTGGTGCTGACGGAGCCACACCCTTTAGTTTTGGCTCATCATCAGAGGAGCTGTTTCCTCATTCCTTCTGGCACATAGCACTTTATAGTTTTGAGTTGTTGTATTGCTTCCTGCTTTCTGTAATGTAGAGGTGGGATGTTGTCGATAAGGTTATTGACTGTTTTGCATTAGTGTGGTGATTGATTGATTCAGTCTGGTAGAAGAGGAGCTGTATGAAGCCTCTAATGAAAGCAAGCTGTAGCAGTCTCACTAAGTTTGAAGCTTTCAGGCTGACTGCTGCTTTGAATTTGAGTTTGGGTTGCAAATCTGCACCGGGACTCTCTTTCCTTCTATTTCTGTGCGTTTGTGTTAATAAAGTTGTGCACATGTTGTTCCAGAGCTGCTGGTGGAAGCTTTTCTATCACTGTGACACTTTTAGCAACCAAAGCAGTAATTAGCCCACCAATACAGCAACACTGGAGGGATTACTTGTCTATTTTTAAAAATACTGCCGACTGGAAATCGCTTTGCTGCACCAAGCAATCATGACGAAGAGAGCCACATGCCACATTGTTTCCCATCATTATCCATCTGTCTTTGGAAAAAAGATGAAATGGTACTAGAGTGCCCCCCCACCTCTTCACTTCATTTGTAGTTCCTTACAAACATGGTATAAAACTACTTTTAAGTGAGTTTCTCTACAGTTGAAACAAGAATATAGTCCGAGTGAAGCGCAGGCATCTGTGTGTATTCGTGTGGAGGAGCCTCTTAGTCACACAATGTCACATCCACCTGTTCCCTCTCAATCTTCCTCCTTTAGTTCTGTGTCTACATCAGTTGACAGAAGCTCTTACAAGATAAAGATGAGATATATGCTATATTTATCCCAGGAGTTAGGGAAATTACTAGTTTGAAAAGTCAAACTAGCTCGATAAAATTAATATAGTATCACAAATCAAAATTCACATAAAAAAAGGCTCATTAAAATCTATGTACTCTTTTTAATTTTCTAAAGCTTTCCCGTGGACCAGATTGGAGTCTTTGCCTTTATGGTTTGTTTTTTTTTTATTTTATTTTTTTTTATCACTGCAATTTACAGATGTCTCTTAAATGCATCACATGCAGGCAGTCATACAGTTGCTATAAAAGGCTATAGGGATGCGGTGAATAAAACGTCTGTTTTTGTACGATTGTGAATGCTGTGTAGAATGGGCACATTGTGGGTTGCAACTTCCTTGAGAAATGCTCATCTGTACAAATATGACTTTAAGCCACTAGTCACAGGAAACCGAAGATAACAAAATACATGAGATTAAATAAAAATCTGCTGATCTGTGGGCTGGTATGTTCAATTCAAGGCCATGCTTATGTAGCACGGATCCAACGAACAGCAAAGTGATAACCGTTTGGAAGTATTTTACCCGAGCTACAAGAAAATCTTTTCTTTGTACGTTTGCAAAAGGAAAGACTTGACTGCAAACTGTGGTTTATTATTTCCCTACACTTGAATTGCTCAGGCATAGCTACAAAGCAGTGTTTAAGTCAAGCCATATGCTGTCTTACAAAGAATAACAATATTGTTAATATTTAAGTTTAAGACCTGGCTTATAGTTTAGCTTATAGTTAGAATAAGGTTTAGGAAATGCTTTGTGACTTAGTTTAAATGGTTAAATTTGGGTGTAAGAGGCTTAGGAATGCATTATTGCGATTGAATGTGCTCACAAAGATAGCCAAACAAACTCTGAGTACGTGTGTCTTTTTCCTACACGCAGAGCTCTGATAACAGAGAATGACTTTTAGCAAAAGTATGAGAAGAGCTCATCCCTGCGACGTCAAACTACGCTGTACTTGTGCATGTCCCCAGCGATAAAACCGTCAAGTTTGAGTGCTGTTGAGATACACACACGGACAGAGATTTCTCAGATTACTAGTTGATGCTATGAGATGGCAGATACAGCTGGCTAATAGGAAACTAAGTGCTGAACATTTGGTCCTCTCCAGGCCAATCCTCACAGACCTAAGTCCTGTGTAAACTTGGCAAAACTAAACCGCTCTCCCCAGAGGCAAAGGGGGGAAAGCTCCTGTCGTCACTGTTATTTATTACCATGTAAACTGTGGAGAAGCCTTTGCACTCACAGTAGCTTTGCAGAAACCTCATCAGGCTGTGCAGTTACTACGCGGGGGGTTTGAGCTCTTTACGTTGGGCCACATGATCATTGTTTCAGTTGAGGGTTCCTCTTTCCTCCTGAGCTGTTCTCTCCTGTTTGTACAGGCAAAGGAAGCGGTGACGCAGAAAGCATAAATACACAACTTTACTTGTATACATACAACGAAACGCACTTGCATAAACTGTGTACATGCACTACCCCCAAGCCCTAACCCCGGCAGCTGCGCCCATCCATTCATCTCTCACGGAGTCTGTACTGACTCGTCCTCACTGAAGAAAACACGCCAGCAAAAGGAGCAGAGCTTTTTTTCTACAGGACAGATGGAGGAAGAGAGAAATTACAATTGATGCCAGGATTTTATCATTATTAGTTTGGGACATAGAGTAGTAGTTTGGTAGTCTCACAGAATTTATAATGAAAGCTTAAGGATTCAGAAATGATCTTGATGCAGTGAATTAAAGAAAGAGGTGACAAGAATATATTCCTGACCTTGTTGGCAGGAACCAGAAATACTAGTTAGTTTAAATTAATGAATCTTTTTAACATCCTTTTAACCTGTTAAAGGATTAATAAACAGGATAATCTGTTCAAATGTCACCTGGGGCTGCAGTGTCACACTCTCTGCTATGAGAAGTTGTAAACAAACCAGGTCAAAAGCAGGGCAGTTGAAATTTGTACTTTTAATGGGGAACTGTGACATACAGCCACTTGACTGGAGTGATGTGTAACACCAGGAAAGACAGCTGCTAGTAGTAGCACATGTCAAAATGGGAAAGGGATTCAAATAGCTCTGAAATACATACTCATTTTTCTATGGCCAGTATTTAACATTGACCATTAAATTGTGCTCAGTTTTGACTGTTTTTCTCTTGTATTTTTTACCTTAATGCTAGGCTTTTGTTTTCTCTCTTATTAAATGGCTAGAAAATTGATCACCAAAACCTTCCCTGGTGTCCGCTGAGCTTTAAATGAAGTGGAACAGAATACGCCTAGGAGCAGCTTTTTAAAAAGAAATTTGAAATCATTTTAAAGTTTGATTTTAAATTGCCTGCTTTTAATTGGAAGCATATCACGCTCTTATTACAAAATAAATATTTGCGATTTGTGAATCAAAACATAGTTTTCTTTTGGATACTACACATGCGAGAGCAAACGTCCTCAATTTGGATGTCTTTAACCTGCCGGCTCTGTGTCTGTGTGATGTTAGTTCAGAGTCCAGTTGCTCCCCTGTGATAATAACACAGGTGATTGTCATGTGAACTCACGGTGAGGGCGTGGGTGCCATTTCTTCTTCTGTCCAGGCAGCACCCTTCTCTAAATCAAAAGGAGCGTTTCCACTAGGGAGAACACATCTGAGGCAAACTTTCTTCTGCTGAAAGAGCAACCATGTCCCAATCTCATTATTATGGCATTATCTGGGGTTGATGTGTGAAAACGGCTTAAGCGCCCAGCATGGTTGGTAGTCCATAGTGACTATGGAGACCTTTACATAGCTTTGCAGGCCTTTGTATTAAACTGGGAGGGGGGATTCTAGGTTTGTTTCATGTTAGTAATCAACAGTACCTAAATAAGATGCAAGACAAATAAGAGATTATAAAATACAGATTAAAGCAAGGTTTAAACAGCTTTAATGGGCCCAACACACAACAAAGAATGAACACTGATATGAAGTACAAAATATTTATTGGCCCTATTTGTATATTTGATCCAGGACATCCCAGATACCGTCACTATATTATTTGCTCTATGACCAAGCAGTTTTTATTGAGAGGAATTTTTACCTGTTTTTTTTATTTTTTATGACTAGCTCAGAGCTGCTGGTAAGTGGTGACAGGCTCAGGTATGTCTTGGCCTGGCTTTCAGTTGCGTTTGTGCTCCACACTGATCAAAGTCACTTAGACAGGTGTAAGCGCTGTAGATGGCAGTCATGCTGTCAGTCACACCACCGTCACCACGCCCTTCTCTCTGTGTGGCCTTTTCAGCCCTCCCGGGGGAGCTGCTGGAGCCGGATAAGGGTAGTCATGGCTCAAAGTACCACTTAAGTGGAGCACAAACACTCAGGCGCATATGCAGACCGTTTTTAAAATGACGCCAAACAAAGGCGTATGTACACATGCGGCTGCTTTTCTCTGTGTTCCCTGCAGATTCTGTGAGAGTTAATAGAATTAGATGTGCCGTCTTAAATGAAATGCACATGACCCATCATAGATGAAATTTGCAGCGTAGTGCTGGTGTGTTTTTGTGTATTTTGCTACAGTCTTTCACACATGCAGAGGGACACACGCAGAGTGGGAGATGGCGGGTGAGAGCAGAGGAAGTGGAATGATAGTTTATAGTTGTAAGTAGGTGGATGGTTGTATTGTTGGCTGATGCGTGTGTGGGTTTTCTGGTGAGGCCACTGGGAGCATTGAACTCCACACTGTGTTTAGACCGGAGTGGACTAGTCTAAACTGCATAATAAATGCCATTACTCATTTGTGAGATAAAGGATGCGTGTCTGTAGTCCGTTGGAATTATGTTTTTGGTCAGTAGCTGAAGTCTTTGTCCCACTTAGTTGTGCAGGCTGTCCGGAGCACTGTGGGGCTCCATTGTTTACCCTCCATTCTTCATTAATAATCCACCGTCACTCCCTTTCTCTCAGCTCTCTCCTCTCCACTTTGCACACAATCTTCCTTTTCTCCTTGTGCTGTTCTCCCCACACGCCTTCTCTATCCTTCTTAGTCATTCCTTTCTTTTGTTATCTTTCAGCACTTTCTTCTTTAAAGTCTTCACCCCCTCCTCTTCTTCTCTGTGGTGCCCTCTTGGACAATGAAGGAATCCCCAGGCTTGGCTGGAGGAAGAGGGGGGAGCAGCTAGATCTGGACTGTGACTGACAGCCCTGTGTGGGACTGGCTGCTTGGCCTTTGTCCCTCTGCCAAGGAAAATGGAGGGAACCCAGAGAGGTGGAACAGTGGGAAGGCAGAGGGAAGAAAGACCAGTTAGGGCGTCATTCATGTGTAGAAGTTTTGGCCAAAGCCTCGCCTCCCCCTACTCCTGCAGAGCAGCCCAAACATTACTCCATGTGCTCCATTAGCACTGGCCTTGAAATGACCGAGATTGAAATCCTGCTGGTGTTGGTGCTTTTAGCTTCATAAAGCTCTACACATACGAGGAGGACGAGAGCTAGAGAGCGGCCTTCTGTCTGTAGCCACTCATGTACTGACTGAGTTTATACCACAACAATGGCCACCGCTGTCTGTAGAGACAAGCGTCCAGTAATGAGCCTCTCTCGGGTGACCGACCAAGTTACTCAGTCAACCAAATCCTCTCAGCTTTTTATTTCCCCGGACACTGAAAGAGTTCAGGAAAGCACAAAAGCATGGGCTTTCCCCTCCCTTCTCTTTGAGCCCCTCACCCAATAGTCCAATAGTGTGTGTGTGTGTTGAGAGGGAATGGCTGTTTGGAAGAGTGGGGGGATAAGGACTAGGCTGACAGGGCAGATTTGGCATGAGATTAGGAGGCTCAGGAATGTTTGGATAGGAATTTCAGTTGTGCATTAAAGAGAATTTTAATGACCGTATGTAATTTCCCTCTTTCAGGCACACTTGGGTTGATTTAATATGTGGATCCATTGATTAAGTACCTTTTTTAAGCAAGCTAAGACCTGATCTAGTGGGTTCAGTTGCGTAGTTTTTGTTTTATTTAGCACTAAGCCAAAAAAAGTTTATTCGTATATCAAGCACAGTGAGCTGCTACAAAGCTTTAGCATTACACATTACGCTATAGATAGTGTAGCACTTTTGCAAAATGCCTCATCCTGATGGAAAAAAAACAACACAAAAGGAACAATAGTGTAGTAAAAGTATTGAAAGTGAAAGTTAAATCCATTAAAGAAACAGAAACTCAGTGAGAGTTATTAAAACCAAACATTAAAATGATTTCTTAAGACCAGCAACTTGGCTACAGAAAGAGTAAGCGAGTATGCTTTTATTTTTTAATTAAATAGTCATAATGTTATAGGTTTAACAGGATTCAGAAGATCATTCCACCAACTTGAAGCATAAAAGTTTAAGAAGGGGCTTTAAACCAGGCAGCCGGGTCCAGATAATTTGATGGATTGGGTTGCTTCATAGCTTAAGAGCATACTGAGGTCCCCGACCACGCAGAGCCTAGAAAACTGATATTAAAGTTTTAAAACCAAGTCAAAAACTAATTGAAAGCCAATTTAATGACCTCAGCACAACTAATCAAAAACTTTGAAGACTTGGATTGTTACTTAACTTTTCTTCAGTCTAAAATACAATTGATTTCTTGAAATGTGTTTTTAAAAAGTAGTTTCTAGTCAATAAACCCACATTTTTATTATTTAGAATGAAGTTTCTCCCTGATCCTGTGCAAATACCCTCTGGGGGGAGAAAAAAAAAGCAAAAAAAAAAAGCGTTGAATTAAGTTTTTCTGTGTGTGCTTGTAGATCGACTTCCTCCGTCTCTAGTCAGATGGCAGGATTGGAGGGAAACTAAAAGCTAACTGGAATCACTTGATTGGAACACTGCAGCCTCTGTAAACATCAGGCCTGGTCTAACGGCACGCACGGTGGAACGATATTCATACAAAGCACATACAGTCCACCCAGATTTCCTCTTGGTATCAGTAGGCATATTTTAATTGGTTACTTTGAAATTAAGTGAGGGTGACAAACATTTCTACACATGTTTTTTACACAGATTTAAGACTTCTTCAGTGCACACCACTGCTGCCTTAATGCCTAGATAGTCTTACTACTGTAGCCAGAGTTCTGAAGCTGGAGTATGCAACGCATTTTTAACAGTAACAGAAGAAATTCATAATAACCTTTATGCATGTTGTAATTAGAGTGGTCTTAGAGTGAAGTGGACTCCTGGACTCTCAGGATTTAGAAAATATAGCTTGGAATGGGAGACTTCACCAATTGCAGGTGTTCTCAGACCACATCATAGCTGTGCAGAGAGTCTGTGTAGTGGTGCGTGGGTTAAGCAGAGGACTTTAACTTGGGAGTGTGAGGTTTAGTGTTTCCACAGATTTGGGCACTGTGGCAATGGGGCTATTCCTTCTTAAACAAATTATGTAATTATTTTTCCCCTGCAAATAACTTATTTGCCAAGTACTTTGTGACCCAAAAAATAAAGGATCAAACTAATTAGCTCCATGGTCCTGGACCGTAGCTGTAGTGGCCCTCCAGATGAGGACATAGACTATCGTCGCCATTTGCAATGCAGGATGTTGGAGTGCAGTTTGGGACGAGACACTGAAGCAGCTGAATGATAGAGAAGACCACCAGGGCACTGACTTGCTGGGACTGAACTTTTAAAAACTTCAAAAAATAAGTGAAATTGTTCTGAAAAATTTAAAAATGCTAAAATTAGTTGCCAAATAATCCTGGGCGACTCGCCCATGTAGAGTCCGTGCGAACAACACCAGTGTTGAAGACTATAATACTCTGCAAACATTCATGTGCTCTGATGTAAAGACCTACAAAGCAGGATCTCCTTTGGTATGCCTAAAGGATGACTGTGATGAACAAGCATGCGTGCAAACACATCCAAACACATCCTGAGGGACATAGCGCTCATCTGAGTGCAATGCAACCTAAACAGGACGAAGCATCTTGGGAGTTTCCATGCACTGAAGGGCAGCATGCCTTTTAGCTTAGTGTTTGTTTTTGTTAGATACATTGCTCTCTATAGCAGGCAGGTTGACCAGGCTTGATTTTACTGTGTACGAATGAGGGATTTCCTGAAAAAGTACACACTGCACAGAAAACATTTTACCCAAGTTAAACAGACCCAGTCCTCCCGCTAGTGAAATCTTACCAGAATCCAACTGCATCGGTGCAGCTGTGTCAGTTCTCATAACTGACTTGCATGCAGTCGGGTCACTTTTTTATCTATATAGCATATTTAAAAACAGGGGCTGACCAAACCTGCTTTCCTGTCGAGACAAGTGAATGCAAAAATATAAATGCAAAACATAAAACCCACAAAAAAAACAAACCCAAATCATGACGAAGAGGAACCTCGCCTTCAGGTTTTAGGTGAGAGGGGAGGCCAGAGTTTTTTGGGTTTTTTTTTTTTTTAAAAGGCTGATCAAAAGTCAATTAAACCTAAATGCATCCATGTGTTTGTTTCATAACTGATGAAGTTCAGTATGTGTAGTCTACTTTCTGTTCCTGTTTCAGTTACCTTCTATTTTGTGTTTGTGACGTTGTCTCCAATAAAAACTGACCTGTCTGCTGAACGAGACATCGTGATCAGACAAATATTTAACCTTCTGCGTTTGTTAGGCTTGGCTACCATTCCTAGTTTTTATGTTTTTCTGTAGGCACAAGTGAAACTTGAAAGTGGGCTGTATTGACTGATATGCTGCATATTACTATAAGTGTTCTGACACCCTGCACTGCCACACTGCCCTCTGCTGACGCCTGTGGTCTGCCCCCCTTCACTCCCTGCTGCTATGCAGTAAAACATCCTCCTGTTCACAGCTTCACTCTCTTCCTTGTACAAACAGCTCTTGTCGGAGCCTCATTAAAACACTCTGGTTGCGAAGTCGTGAAAGAAAAGCATCGCACTGGTCTCGTTGTCACCAGTGTGTCGTCTCGCTCTAGAAATAGTTACCGTCACGTACACATTTGCAGTCCTGCGAATCCCGCTGAAGTGACTGAACAGACTGCCACGCTGCGCTGAAGAGACGACGTGGGTACACAACTTGTAATTCCTGATGACCCATGGAGCCATATGACACCGCTTGTTTTCCAATGTTTGATTTGAAAATAGATCAGTCATGGTGGAAGCATCAGAGACATCAGACCCGGGTCTCATTGAAGGAGCTGACATTTATTAGCTGTTCTGAAATTAGATGCATCCAACAGCAAATATTTTGTTGTTGTTGTTTACAAAATTGTATTTATAAGTTATTCATCTGGATCTGGTGACAGATGGGGGGAAATTGCATCGAGTGTATGGATTGTGTATGTAGACTGCATTCATTGGGAACTCTGGTAACTTAGGTAATGTGAGGTAAATGCACGAGACCTGTTGATATGTGTGTGTTTCAATTATTCCAAATAAACACTGAGAGCAATGCAAATTCCAAGAGTTTCCTGGGAGTAATGGCAAAACAGAAGGGCGTCGGAGTGTTGGCACTTATGCTGTCCTTATTGATCAAACTCTGGGTAACACTAAGTGTGGAGAAGAAAGCTTCCAGTAACCAGTAGTCGTAGTGTTGTCTCACTCCAGGAGCTTAAAAACTCTGGATGAGTATGGATGTGAGAGATGGTGTACAAGCTCAAGTGTGGGGGTTCTAACCCCCGTAACACCACCCTGAGGGGTTTTTCATCTTTAAGTTTCACTTGTTCTGCCCAGTACGGTTTCCTCCTCCCCTCCCAGAGGCTGGTTCCCACCTGGCTCCTGCACATGGTTACCTGGTCACATGATCACCCCTCAGCTCCTGTTTTCCGTTTCTGCCATCTGATCCCTCTCACCTGCTCCTCAGTGAGCCAACGCCCACTCTCTGTTTATTTTCTCTGTTTATTTTCTCCTTCCATTTCACTCACCATCAGGTGGGGAACTTCCAGTCAGAATTTTGGAAAGTACCGACAAGCCCGACATTGCGCTGCCAGCAAAAGACTAGCCAAATTTTTTGGTGTATAAATGCTTTTTAACCCCTGCCAAATGAAATGCATCGCTAGTTAGCAGGAAATGTCTATCATTGAGGAAATCAGTGGAGCTGAACACGAGCTTAAACACAGAGCTTTCTCTCGGGATGTGTGTTTTTACACTTATGTCAGACAAAATCCTCATAATACACATAAAAGAAGATTTGGCGCTATCTGATTTATTTCATGTTTATGCAACAGTTTGGAGGCTGTAGCGTAAGCAGGTTTTTAAAAATCTTTAATCCCCAGTGGAGAAGGAAGAGCTTAGAAATTGTTTGGATTTTTCAGTTTAGTAAATAAATCATTGGTGATTGAAACACAAAGGTTGTTTTCAGCAGAAGATGCTGCTGATGGCTTGAGGTTTAATTTGAATTAAGGTCGAGGCTCCAAGCTTGCGGACGTGAGTGCACTCTATGTTCAGAAAAACATCCCCGAAGAATGAGTTTATACAAATTCCTTCTCCAGAATGCTTTAGTCGGCAAGTTCCTGAAGGCTGTTCCTCCCTTGCAGTGTCCGAGCAGTTGATGGGACTGTTGACAGGGGGGACAGTGGATCGTCTGTGGGCTGCACAGTCCAGGTCTGATTTAGGGGTTAATAACTGCATAGTTCTGTCCTGTTACTCTTGCTGCTCCTCGCCAGCCTGTCTTGTCTGTCCATCTGAGCAGCAGATGACACGCACACAGTGCGGCTGGCGGAGGAATGTTTCTGAACGCTCGCCTCTCCAACAACCGGGCTCTTGTGAAAGCACTTGGCACGGCCACAGCCGCAGCACTCTTCCCAGATCTCCGAACGAAAGCCACTTTGTTTGGCTGCCGTTGCCATGGTGTGGAGGAATATTTTTTTTTTGAGAATATACGGATGGTTCCCCCCCCTTTTTGTTTAGACGCTGCCATCTTTTGCACATACAGGATGTTTCATGTTGAATTTATGGTTGGGCAGAGAGGAATGTCAGCAACACTTAAGAAACAAAACTGAAATGGTTTGTAGGATGTTTGACCAAAACAATTAACTGATTTTTCTATTAGGGGTTTGTTGGAGTCATTTACTTATCTTGTGTGTCATTTTTTGTGCCAGAAAAACACTAATCTGCTTCTCTTTTGTTTTGTATCACCACACAGGGTTTTCCTGGCTCATAATGGGTCTTTGTGGGGGTATAGTTAAATTAAATAGTCTGTGTTACCTTACTTAAAAGAAGTTTCTGCATTTTCCTGTAATTTGATCATCAGAAATGCAACTCCATTTTAAAAAAACAAAAAACAAAAGCTGGTTGGAAAAATATTTTTATTACCACCCTTCGGGGAAGGTTAACACTTCCTTGAAGAGAGCCAGTATTATTTTTGGACCATTGCTGCCAGACCTTTGACCTTGTTTCAAGTTTGCTGTTGATGTAATCAGCAGATTAATCAATAAGGAAAGGAATCATTAATTGAGCCCTGTAATCATAACTAAATTGTGCATATGCCTGAGGCTGTATGTGGACCATCATCAGCTCTTAACTTTACATGAGATCGCATTGCTCTTACTTCTCCTGATCTAAAAAGGAACATTAATAAAGATGAAACAACTAGTACATCAGTTAATCCAGGGACTGAAATCGTGAGGAGTTATTATGATCATTAATTCTCAAATGCTATCATCCTGCTGCTTGTGCATTAAGCTGAGCCTGATTGAAAGAGTTATTCTGACTAATGTTGTTTATGTGTGTTTACAGCCTTTCTTCAGACTACTGAACCTCCGGAAACTCGGCCTGAGCGACAATGAGATCCAGAGACTCCCGCCTGAGGTGGCTAACTTCATGCAACTGGTGGAACTGGACATCTCCAGGAACGGTACACAAATACAAGCTCACCGTGAACCATCTGTCATAACTCTCACAAAACCATCCTTTGACACACTTTTTGACATACTTTTTTTTAAAGTATGTCCTCAAATGGGGATAGTGGCTTTAGTTTACAGCATAAAACAATAAAGTCACCACTGTTTAGCAAAGTATAGAACACATTATGAAGTATAAGGACTCAGGAGGACATAACCAGTGGCTTGATGGCCCAGGACCAGTGAGAACTGCATATTGGGCAAGTTCATTGGCCAACTGTGTAATAAGGTTTCCACCAGCGACAGTTGTGTTCACCCGTGAAGCCCCTCGCTAACAAACATTTATGTTTTTATGCTGCCAGTCACTTATTTTCACATTAAAAGAAGTAAATTTGACTTAAAAGGTCCAAATCTGATGGTTTTAGACAACTAAACTCATCTTCATATCAATGGGACTAACAGTTTTTCCCCTTCACTGAATGTAGCTTCCAGAGTATGGCACGATGTGCGCTCTTTGTACGTGCGGAAAGTACTGATGCAGGGTCACATTGGCTTAAGTTAAGTTAAGCTTTATGGTATAAAATTGTGGTCAGGGTGTTTGAGGTTAGTGAAATAAAGCGGTTCTCTTTCAAGGCATTCGTTTCGTGTCTCACTATGGGAACGCCTCCTGCGTGACCTCATCAGAAGCTCAAATGCCATTACGCCAGCCCCTGTCATTCAAAAACCTCTTCTCGCTTCTCACAGAAGCCTGTAGACAACTGTGCTTTTGGGTGCTAAGCTAAACTGTCCACAGATTTGAGTGAACAACTCGGTCACCGGGCGCTTTGTTCCCAGCATTTCAGTTGTTCACCAGCATACAAGCAGTAGCAATACTGTTCTGTAGCTAGTGCTGGTGTCAAGTAGCAATACTTTCACCCTGGGAAGTAGCAATATTTTCCCAAAGCGAAGTAGCAACACTTTGCTAATAAAGGTACCACTAGCTTCACCATCAGGTAGCAGTACCCTCCGGCGCTAGCGGTTTCACACATTAGGTAGTAATACCTGTAGAAAAGTAGAACTACTTTTCACCCCACGCTAGCTGAGGAATAGCAATATTCTCCGCACTTAAGGCAGGTGTCGGTCTCGCTAACGTGCACTACCCTCTAGCTAACCATGGCTACGACTGACAACGAAGTTGTAAAACTTTGTCCTTGCGGCAAGAAGATTTCTGCCTGGGATACACACCCTGTGTGTGCGGCATGCCTAGGCTTCTCACACGCTCAGGCTGCCTTGACATCCACACACGACTGTATCCACTGCGCGGCTTTTCACGCAAACTACTCTGCCGCAGGCTAGCTCGCCAGGCTAGCCTGTCGGTAGGCGACCATTTGCTGTGTGAGGCTGCTGCGGCACAAGGAGAAATTGAGATGCCCGATGATTTGGCCGCAACGCCAGGCCTGAGCTGGGCAGAGGCAGACCCTCAGCCCATGGCGACCGCTTTCCCATCGCTGGAGGCACACAGGGAATGTGAGTTTTTTCCCCCATGCTGGAGTCACCCGGGGAGGAGATGCTAACGAGGACTGAGATGAGTCGGCTGACTCGGAACTCCTGTTGTGTGACGACGAGGAGGAAGATTCCAACTCCTTGGCTAGCATCAGCTGGGCTCCAAAGCCCTCGGCTACCAGCGAGGTTGAAAAACCGGCACTGCCGTCTCCCCTGGATCTCGACATGCGGGACATGTGCAAGCGCGCAGCTGCTAGGCTCAACATCCCGTGGCCCGCCTTACAAACCGAGGTTGTAAAATCTCGTTTTGACGGTAAGAAATTGCCAAAGGCGATAAAGATGGGGAAGCATGTGTTTTCCCGGAGCTACTAGATGAGATAGCAATAACGTGGAAAGCAAAACCTTACAGCGAGAAACACCCCATCGTGGGGAGCTCTCTGCTGCATTGTGAGGGGATGGAGTCTGTCAGCCTCCGCCAGATGCCTCAAGTGGAGCCGTTGGTAGCGAGCCATCTTCACCCGAAGACGTCTCTGTCCTCATCGGCTCCATCCCTCCCCTCCAAGACAGACCGCTTCCAGTCTAGCCTTACAGATAAGTGCTACAAGCCAGTGGCTCTGTCGGTAAGAGCCCACAACGCCTGGTCTATGCTAATGGCTTACCAAGCTGAGCTAGAAGAGGACATGACAGCTAAACCAGATACCACAGTGTGGGAAGAAATCTGCGTCATAACCAACCACGTCCTCCGCCTCCACAAGGTAGCTATACAGGCTACTGGGAGAGCCATGGGCCTCATGGTTCTTCAGGAGTGAGCACGCTGGCTCGGGCTCACCAACCTGACCACTAAGGAAAAAGAGGAACTCCTTGACACCCCTGTCCTCCCTCAAGGTCTCTTCAGTGCGGCTGTTACATCCATGCAGAAGAGATGTGAGGAGAAAAAGAGAGATGATGAGGCTCTGAAACTCTGCCTGCCGAGGAGGGCCCAGCATGCCACCCCAGCGGTACCGCAACAGTCATTCACGCAGGCAGCGTCTCACCCGGTGCCCGCTTTCAGGATCGCCAAAGTGCCTAAGACGCAGGGAGCCCCCCAAGCTGCTGGGGCTCCTAAGAATCCATGGACTAGGAAGCAGTCTCCCCAGGCCAGACCTCAAGCAGCCCCTCCTCCTCCCCCAGATGTTGCGACCGTGAGGAGGAAGAAGCGGCCTGCCTGACAGCCTCTCCTCTAGGCGAGAGCGAGCCCAGCTTCCCCCTTCATGGGCCACTCTGCCTCCACCTAGCTCCGTTCCAGAGCAAGTTCAATGGGATATGTTCCACACAGAGTGCATATCTCGGGCCAGCATTCCTGTCACTGGACCCGCCAGAGGGAAAGAGAGCCAAAGTTTGCAGTGTTGTTTCACAAGCACTTCTCCGTGGAGACTCTCGTTTCCACGGCTGTGATAATGCAGATGAGCCCGTCACCTCTGTCACGGGTGAGGGAGGTGACATCACCCCGGGATGGCGTATGTTTCGCGCGGCAACCACAAGGGGGCACCAAATGCTATCTTCGGTGGAGTGGCCGGTGAGATCTCTGTCTCTCCAGATAAAGAGCTGGGCTACCTGCACTCAGTCAACATGGGTGCTGAGGACATTGGAAAAGGGCTACAGACTACAATTCACGGTCACTCCACCACATTTTAAAGAAATTATTTACTCTCATGCTCTGGGCAAGTCTGCTAGTTTTCTCCTGGAGGAAATTTCTACCTTGAGAGACAAAGGAGCTATAAGAGTTGTCCCTCCCAAGGAAAT
>VUQG01025635.1:0-14898 GCA_015106755.1 Etia nguti | reverse complement strand
TAACAGAGGAAGGGATTTAAACATACTAGCATCAATTATTTCAGGAAAAAAATGATCTCAGTATCATTAGCCCTTTATTTTTGAATCACAAATAACTGCTGTGCAATGATATGCTTTAACTTTGTAATGCTCAAACTTGTAAAATCAAGCTAAAACTGAGGATTCTTTCAAAATAAAAACTTCCACAAGGGTGGAAGGCATCAGTGCTAAAACGAAAGAAGTCAGTTTAGACTTGAATTAAAAGAATAGATGCTCATAAAGGAGGAGATTGATATCTAAGTGTCAGGAACTGGAGTGACAAGTGTCATTCAAAGAGAGCCACACAGTACAGAACAAGCCTGGCAGATGTAGGATGCTAAAAAGACCCTGGAAAGAAAACAAGTGAGAGACATCTAAAGACTTCAGAACAACAGCTCTCCACTTCTCTGGCAGTTTTGCCTCAGTTTTGTTTTTCCCATCATTTATTCAGCAATGATATTCTGAACCCTCCATCCACCCTGACCACCTCCCTTTTGGTGAAGGTCCATCTAACTCAGGGGTCCCCAATCCCAGTCCGCTAGGGCTGGTGTCCCTGCAGGTTTTAGATGTGTCCTTGATCCATCACAGCTGATTTAAATGGATAAATTACCTTCTTAACATGTCTTGAAGTTCTCCAGAGGCCTGGTAATGAACTAATCATGTGATTCAGGTGTGTTGACTCAGGGTGAGATCTAAAACCTGCAGGGACACCGGCCCTCGTGGACTGGGATTGGGGACCCCTGATCTAACTGTTCTCCAAAGTTTGGCTGGAGATGATATTCATTGTCAAAAGAACCGGGGGTCATTTTAAGCTTTATTCTTTAATGAAATATTAAATGTTTCATTCTTTGTCTTCTCATTGAGTGTTTTCTTATTTTTAGAAAATATCTGCTGGATTTAGCGGGTGTTCCCTGTGCTCACATGCTGTCGTTCCTGTTCCTGCACTCTTATAGTGCAGTCTGTTCTGCCCGTACACGTCTGACACGTGGAGTGTAACAACCTGAGTTACCGTTTAAATGAAGCGCAGCTCATAGGACAGTCCGGAGTGATGTCATACTGACATTTTTCAGGCGGTGTATGTGACGTGTAAGAAGCAGGCAAGGAAAGAAAGCCGTGGTGACTTTCTCTGAGCACGTTGGAAACGGTAAGAAGATTTCAATATAAAAAATGTCAAAAGAATTAAATATTTAATGTTATGATTCATTTCAGTGGAGCAGTAAAGAAAACTTTAAGGAACTGTAACATAATTTGGATTCTCTGAGACTCAGCATGTCAGGACTCGTCTCACAGAACCCAACACAGATGATTTTCTTCTTTTTTCAGAAGAAAACACCCAAACCTTTGCTCATTTACCTGATTTATACAGCGATCTTTCCTCTGAATCGCAGACTGTCAGGATGTTGGGTATACATTTAGTGGATATTTCAGTCAAATTAGTCAATGCATGGCTGTAAATGTTCAGTTGTGTGGAGTGAACAAAAACACACACAGCAGCACAGAGACTAACAACTAAAAAGAGAACCCAGAAGGCTTTCAACACTGCAAAACCTAAACTTAGGACATAATCAAAGCAAAGTGAATCATTGTAGATCTTAACTGCACTTTAAAATAATAGAGCAGTATTAAAGTATGCAAGCAGACAAATTCACAAGATCAAGCTTTTATCACAGCGGCGTAATGCTCATAACTAACTCCTGAAGGTTCAAAAATATAAGCAGGTCATGGGAGGACAGCAGGAAGTGAATGACCTCTCAGTTATCCTCATCATTTTCTTTAATGGTTTCCCTTAATAAGGAATGATCATATATTCATACAAGAATAACACTTATACGAACATCCCATCTATTTCTGCTCTTTGGTTTTTTTTAGGAAGCCACGATGACGTCTACTAAAGAAGCTCTTTGGCGCACTCTTGAGGGTCTGACAGCTGAACAGTTCAAGAACTTTAAGTGGTTCCTGAAGGGGGTGGGCATGGAAAACAGTTTTCCAGCCATCGCAGAGGCCCGACTGGAAGGAGCGGACAGGCAAGATACGATTGATCTGATGGTGCAAAAATACCACTGCCCAGGAGCTCTGCAATTAACCACGAGGATCTTGGGGAAGATCAACAGGAATGATCTGGTGCAGGATTTGTCAAACCAGATAAAAGAAGGTAAAAATATGAAGAGCTGAAAAATAAAGGTTAACATTATTTGCATGAACTATTGCATTTAATACAGCTCGAGAAAAATCCTTACTGAAAAAGTTGTTTACAGCTTTTCCTGCTTTGACTTGTTTTAGACCTCAAGATCTCTGCAGCGCTCCCGTGTGAGGATGAGACAAGGAGGGCCAAACTGAGGGAGATTAAAGCCCAAATTGATCTGATGATCAAGGAGAGGCAGAGGAAGATCTGTGAAGTCAGACGCACAGCAGAGCTCAGGAGGAAGTCTGCAGAGCGGCAGACTTCAGACAGCCTGAGGGCGTTTGAAGCTCTGGTGGCCTCTGTCCAGAGCAGTCGGGATAAACTCATCGGAGAGATCGATGAAAAGCAGAAAATGTCACAGAAACAGGCTGGAGGATTAATCCAGCAGCTGGAGCAGGAAATCTCTGAGCTGACCAAGAGGAGCGCAGAGGTGGAGCAGCTTACCAAAGACCAATGTGACTTCCAGCCAAGGTTCTTGTTCACAAATGAGACGCTGACAGAAGCCAGGTTGCCTCAGCCGTCTTACAAAGACACTATGATAAGCACCTTGACTCAGCTGAAGGAAAAACTCAGCAAAGACATGGAGATGTTTCTCACTGAGATAGAGCTGAACAGGCTCCAGCAGTTTACAGTGGATGTGACGCTGGATCCAGATACAGCACATCCCAACCTCATCCTGTCTGAGGACGGGAAGCAAGTTCATTGTGGTGGCATAAAACAAACTCTCCCAGACAACCCAGAAAGATTTGACTGTGTTATTAATGTTGTGGGAAAGCAGAGCTTCTCTTCAGAAAGCTTTTACTATGAAGTTCAGGTTAAGGAGAAGACCTCCTGGGATTTAGGTGTCGCTAAAGAGTCAATAAAGAGGAAGGGCTCAATCAAAGTGAGCCCTGAGAACGGCTTCTGGACAATATGTTTAAGGGCAGGAGAGAAGTACAAAGCCTCAGGTGTCCATCTCAGTGTGGACTCTCAGCCAAGGAAAGTGGGAGTGTTTGTGGATTATGTGAATCGTTTGGTCTCCTTTTATAACGCTGAGTCTGCAGAACTCATTTATTGCTACACTGACTGCTCCTTCAAAGAGAAACTCCGCCCTTTCTTCAGCCCCGGGACTCTTCATGGTGGCCAAAACTCCAACCCGCTCATCATCTGTCCTGTCACTCACAACTATCAGATCTGATCAATCATCTATTCAACTGTGTGGAAGGAGCGGACAGGCAAGATCGTATCTTGCCTGTCTGAAGCTGAAGACTCATTATAGTCTGAAGCTGAAGACTCATTATAGTCTTCAGCTTCTGCACCTGGTTACCACTGACTCCTTTATTTATTTAGCACACCTAAATGGACATCTGAAAACAGAAGGTCCAGATGAATGTGACAGACTTGTCACACCAAACCCTGAGCCAACCTTTGAGTGGTTCACTGTTAACCTGATGGGAGTGTTCAGGGGTTAATGCAGTTTGTAGTATTCAGAGGGTCCAGTCTGCCTGCTTAACAACACAAAAATGTAATCAACCCTTCACTGACCCCATGTCACGCAGCAGCGTCAGGATTGTGTCTCCAGCCGTTAAGCAGATGGTGTCATATAGGGCTGTTTGAACTGTTTATTGCATCATCGGTTTTACAGCCTTCAGACTTAGAGCCTGCAGTCTGCCACATCACACTGAAATAAGGTGCTTAAGAAGGGGAACGTCTAGTTTCTTTGTAATGATAAAAGTCTAAATAAATAACACATGTGGGAAATAACTTTTTACACACTTATGAAGTCTGCGTGTGGTTCATGAGCCAAAGAGTTTGGCACCCTGATATACGAGCTTCAGGTGTGATCTTGTGGAAGGTGTCACAGACGGGCCACAATTTTACACTGATTAAGGCGTTCCCTGACAGATTTATTCTCGGTATTCAGTTACATGGTTGAACAGGTAACTTTGGCCTAACCTTATTTAAGACCATGCTGGTGACCAGTGCACATGAGCTTCTGTGTCATATTTTACTCCAAAAGTTCAGGATTTGGTCTCAACTCTAGAGAAGCAAAACCTTCCCGAACAATCTGTGTCAGAGAGAGAGGATAGTTTCAGCCTTGAGGATCTTATTTATCACACAGCCAGTCATTTTTCAAACATCCCCTCCCTCCGGCAGATTGTGTTTTACTTGCATGTCGAGTGTGGGGATCCAAACTGAGACGGTAGCTGTTCTAACTTTGCACGCAGCCAGCAGGAGATAAAATCATCTAAATGCAGATGTGGTTTTTCTACATTTGGACTCTGTGGTCTCACCGAGGTTGCGTTTTTCACCATCAACTATTACATGCTTTCTAATCCTCTTTTTGCAAAATGGAGCAGACATGGTTTCAATTTTCTCACTGATAGTATCAAAGAATATAGAAACCTTTAAAATGGCACTACACTACTTTAAATACATTATTACAGGAAATATCATGACTCCATGATCATTCCAGTTCATCCATACTGTTTTCTTCAGTGTCACCTTCTTGTTCCTCATGCTTATTCTGCTGATGTTGTTTCATAGAGACATTTTTCCTAGTGCGCTGTGCAATGCCACCACTCAATCACTCAGTGCGTACTTTCATTTTTCTTTCTGTGTTAGAGCAGTGATGTCAGACTCCTTTATGTCGTAGGCCACTTTGATGTTAAGTGAGTTAGACCAGTGAAACTGACCTTTCTGTCAGTGTAAAGCCATTTAACTACAGTTACATCAACACGTCTAAATATATGGCAAAGAAGTGCAGTTTCAACTGTACACATCGGTTTTTCTACATGAAAAAGAAATATTGCTTTTGGGTCACTCCGTCTTCTGCTCAACAGGAGCAACAGAAAAAACTCCTAAAATCTGAATGACCCAGGTCTAAAAAATACACACATATTTAACAAAATCATTCTGAAATTGCGTGAAAGTGGGTCAACAGACCACAAAAATGTTTGTAAAGTTTCTCCGCACTCATTATATGTAGTAAAACTTTGGATGATAACATTTTTTGTTCAAATCGGAGACGGTCAAGCATAAACTGTCTAAAAAGTTTGCTGATTTAACATGGAATAAATAAATGTGTAAATTTACAGAAGAAGATCTGGTAGCTCATTGTCTCTAAATTATTTGTTTTCAAACATTTTTTTCTTCTTTTTCAAGAAAGCAATCTTGACTGTTTACTAGAATGGATGCACACTGAATTTTACTTTAATCGAGATTGAAGATGTCATCAGAGTCTTGTTTATGTCCACCAAATTTTTTTTTACTCCATTTTCCCTTCGTATTAGAGTCCCTTCGTATTTCATGTGACAGCGACTGTGTTAATATGTTACCTGTATGCAAACTTCCTAAAGTAATAAAGACACGAGGGGCGGCTGATTACAAAATAACTTGGACACATAAAACTGCCAAAAATGTAACGGTAATAACAAACTACCTGCTTTGAGTTGGAGCAATAGATGATTCAACCAACAGGAACCAGCTGTGCTAACGAGCCTCTGTGCTGCACTTCCTGATGTAATGTTTTAGTAAACTGAGAAGCACTAAAATCAGAAAACACCAACCAGAGGATACAGCGTGGTTTCATCATCAGATACTGGAGCAGTACTGTCAGGTCTCGTGTAAAAGTTAAACGCCATGATTTACTGACACGTTTTCATGAAAACGCCCTGCAGTCCTCGACGTCTGCCATTGCTGGCTCACCAGCCCTGTGTGATCTGAAGTGAAGCTCATTAGAAAGTTAACAGAATTATCTGAGCCTTTATCTCCAAAGTGAAGTTCAAGTCTCCAGTTTGTGTTTTCAAACTGCAGACTTCAATCATTTTAGTCATTCAGCAGGGCTGCATTTGCATTTTGGATTAAACCTGTTCTTACAGGTCTCTGCAGTGCTGTGAAAAACTGAGTCCACAGTATAGCAGTAACTGTAGCAGTAACTACCTGCATAAACAGTTTCCTGTGTGACTTCAGCAGTGTCTCACTTCGCCGTGGAGGAATTTTGGACCCCTTTTGTTCACAGCGTTGCTCGAAGGTCCTGCAGCAGCATTTCAGTCATTCTGTTGGAGATCAGCTGCTTTGCTCGGGGTTGTTAACCTGCTGCATGACCCAGTTTGAGTCAAGCTTCAGCTGTTGGGCAGATGACACACATTTGGTATTCAGTGCTGTGCAAAAGTGTTGAGCCAACCCTTGTCTCTTGATACTTTGCCTCCCAGGAGCCAGACTTTCGTCTGATTCTTTAAATCTGGCTTCGAGCAGTAATTCTCCAACTTTCTGAAGGTCTTTCAAAGCTTTTTTCAGACACTGGACCATTTTAGAAGAATTATTTCTTTTTTTTTGTTTAAGCCGCTTCACTCTGACCTGAGGTTCACTGAATTACACAAGAAGTGGACTGAAAATCAGTGATAGTAGGTCTGATGGAGTCATGACAACATATTTGAAGTTTTTGACTCTTATTATTGTCAGTATGTACGGAGGCGGCCAGGAGGGAGGTCCAACAGTGAGTGTCTGCAGCCATCTGTAAAACACAGTGGAGGCTCTTTCATGATTTCTGGTACATCTTTCGCCATCTTACAATGCTGTGATTGTAGTCATTCCCCAACTCTCTGTGAATGGTACTCATGGCCATTGATCAGTGGTCTTTGATCAATGGACTTACGCTACGTCCAGATGAACAGAATCAACCCTCTGGGATTTTCTTGTAAGGTTTAACTAATGTGAAAATTAAATTATAAACTATTTCTTTCAAACACTCTGGAGGAAGTGACACGTGATGAGCTGAAGACGTTCTAGTGAAGATAAAAGACAAGCTTTTCAAACTTATTAATAAACACACACAATGATTTAGTGCAGACACAAAATAATCCTACAGATACTTTTGAGTCACTCAAAGGTCACTTTGAAAATTTGCTCAGTCCCAGAAAACCAACCGAGTTTACTTGTCCTGATTTAAGTATTTACAAAAGTTTGAAAAAGTAGAAGCTGTAAACATAAATGAACAAACACTGAACGTTTTTAATGATTTCATGTTGCATTAAAACAACAGCTGAACTTCAAGACTGACCGCGTGTGTGCTCTGCTCTGTGTTAGGTCTGAAAACTCTGTAGATTTCAGTGGACGGGACATAAATCAGGTCTAACAAACAGCAGCACTCTTCATGGCTGTTTTCCTTCACTACTCCTCGCAGCGCTTCAGTTGTTCCACATTTTGCCTTTTTCACCTCAGTATTCTCCAGACAAACACTCCAAAATGACAACACGGGAAAAACGTCTGCGTGAGCATCTTATTTATTAAAAATAAAACACAAAAGTAAGGTTTAAACACAACAAAATGTGGAAAAACTGAAGTTCTGTAAACACTTTCTGGATGAGTTGTATCTATACCTCATCATCTTGAACAAACACATCACCTGTGAAAGAAAACAGCCATGAAGAGTGCTGCAGTTTGTTGGACCTGCACAGAGTCTGTGTGGATGCAATAAATCATTCTTCTAAACTCTCCCCTGCATAAATAGCTACACTCTAAATTACACATGCAATAGTGCAGAGCGATGCAGGGAGATTTTTGTTTATTTGGCGGGTAAACCACAGACTCGTCTCTGAAACGGTATTTTGAGCAGCCAGTGTAACAGAGCTCGGCCTCAGTACATCATTATTTTCTCTCATGTACACAAACGGGCTCTGCAGCAGCGTTTGTTTATACGTGAAGTCTCACAGCTCCTCCATCTCTCTGGGAAAAGTCCACAAAGAGTTTTTACGACTTGTGCTTCAATGTTTTACGGTCACGTCTGCCAACAAAAACTAAGAGGTCTCCATTTAACACCACCGTGTGTCGCTCACCAACAAATAATTTAATGATGCGTCTGAGTTACTTCCTGTCCTGCTCATTATTTAAGCCCAGCTTGTTGTTTAACACCAGGCTTGTTATCATTAACCAAAACTAGATGCAAAAACACATTTTAATTAAATAAAAACTCGAGCTTTGAGAAAATAAAAATAAAAGCATTTAAATTAAAAATGAGAAAATAGAAAACTGTAATAACTGTTTCACACTCTGAACTTGTTAAACTGACAGAGCCAGTTTTCTATTCTTACATTTACATGGATTGTGTGGCATTTTAAAAATCCAGCTCAGCTGTAGTTTGAGAACAGTGCCACCTTTTGGCCAATCACAGCGTGTGCCAGTTGTGTGACTAAAGTTCGATTCAGACGTCTGTAGGAAATTTATCCAAACTCTTAACTGGAAACTTCTCTTTTCTTATTTTGTTGAATTTTATTTTAAAGTTAATTTCTGCTTTTAAGTTGCTGCAGTTTTTGTTTTGCGCTCTTACTCCTTCAGTTTTCTTCTCTCATGTAAGATCATGAACATTATGGATCTCACTGAAGAGCGATTAAACTAAAAAATATTAGTAATTTATCAGCCTTCTGTTGTTAGCTCTGCTGCACAGGCGTACAGACTCCACGCTTCATTAAATTATTTCAGCTGCATGCCTCAGTGAGGGCTTGTCTGCATGCTCCCTTCTGCCTCCTAACATCATTAATAAACCAAGGGAGCAGGACGAGGTGACAGAGCACCTGCTGAAGCAAGACCCATAGAAATCCTCACACCTGACTGTGAAACCAGGAAGAGCTTTTTGTAGTTCTTGAAATGCAGCT
The DNA here is from genome assembly GCA_015106755.1 of Etia nguti. Classification (NCBI taxonomy): domain Eukaryota; kingdom Metazoa; phylum Chordata; class Actinopteri; order Cichliformes; family Cichlidae; genus Etia; species Etia nguti. Next base: position 6,066 of record VUQG01025635.1, on the reverse strand, counting down.
GATGCCAACCTTTTGACCTCTTAAGGAGGAAATGAAGATCAGATTGACTGTACTTATTTTCTCATGAGTAGAACACTTCCCCAGAAATAAGGCAAGCCTTCGATGAGAATCAGTGAATGACGAAGACGTGGAGGTCAGAGGGCACATCACATCTGCAGCGCCAGCTTTTTGTATGGATCTTTAGCGAGTTAGCGATATGTCCATCCGTCTGGCTTTACAGGCTAACCCTTTGAGTTTATTGCTCTTAAAGAAGTCTGAAGCAAAAGGAAGACGAGCTGGACTGATTCAGACATGACCTCTGGATTATCTGGCTGAACTCTAACTGTCCTCAGTCCTTCAGAGTTTTTCCCTCATGCTTTTCTTCCACTGACTGGATCCATAATTCCCAGTTTCAGTCATTTAGGATCAAATAAAGGGGAACGCATGACAGAAGGTTTTAATGTAAAATTATATTTAACCTTCAAACTGCTTCTCAAAGATGAAAAATCAATTCCACTGAAATAAATGTGCAGTTTATTCTACACATGAGATCCTGTCACGTGACTGTGAGTCAAACCAAAGGTCAGAACAAAAGCAAAAACTAGCACAGTCTCCATGAATATAATTAACACCAGAATCTCTTCTCTTAACTTAAAATTCAACTTTGATCTTTTAATTGATAACAGACAAACGTTGGGAAACTGGACCAGTTCAGCTTTTGTACTTGGTGCTGAAGTGAGCGTTGACTTTGAGGATGGAGACATAGAGCGTGAGGCTGATGAGGAAGAACTGCTGCTGCTCCTTCAGCAAGACCAGCTTCATCTTCACCTGCCCCTCAGAGCTGCGGTGCACCATCAGGAAGTCTGTGCCGCTGTAGTCGAACGACTGCGACTTCACCATGGATATGGTGACGGGGGCACTGACGCACCAGAAGGGTTTCTGGAACTCGTCCAGCAGGGTCAACGTCATGATGCAGCAGTTCTGAAGATCGAGTCAGAGCGAGACGTCGACGCACGTCTAGTTATTCACACCAACATCACACAACATCACACAACAACGTTAACACACATCACACTTTAACTGGAGCTTAAACTCAGACATCACATGTGTAAAACACGTGTGCATGAGTTCAGACATTTGGTTTCTTTGTCTGTACTGTGCAGAAGTCTTGAGCCAACCCTAATTTCTTTGTCATGTGTCTTTATAAGGTTTTTCCCTTTGTTAGGGCAATTCACACCGACCTGCGAATAATTCAAGCATAAAAAGGCTACATACAACTCAGCAAGGAAACCATTTTATTTTATTGTACCTTTGGGCTCTTTGCTGCCAACAGCTGGTCACAGAAAGATCTCATTTGTTCCCATTTCTTTAGTTAAATCTATGAAAAAAGCCAAAGATAACACCGACTGACATAAAACTGTATTTTTGCACCAACAAGGTGATTTCCAAAGAGCTGTTGGCAAAAAAACAACATCTCTCAGGATGATGTGCAGTGTGTCTTTAAAAAATATGAGCAAACTAGACAAGTAGAAGATAAGGTCTTAAAAAAAAAAAAAAAAACTCAAACCCATCTATAGGAGCTAAATATCATCTCTGATTCGTGTGCTTAAGAAGTACGAAACAAAAATGCAGAAAAGTACCGTCGGGTTTGATAAACCATGCAGAACCTTCTGGAAAGCATCTGACTGGTAGTGAGTGTGACAATGATCCCAAATACACTTACAACGCAGTAAAAGCATACCTAATAGTGTTCCACGGTGTGTTTTTTCTATCAGCTGGTTAGAATTTTACAAATCCCGTTTTTGCCTCGTATACTGTATTTCAGTGTATGTTTTTATAAATCACTGCACCTATTTTTGTTTTTCTTTCAGAATATAAAGGAATGAGAGGTAGCTCGAGACCTTTGCACAGCACTATAAATCTCTGAATCATATGTGTCACACGCCTGTACCTCCACTGAGCCCTCCAGCTTCTCCCTCTTCCAAGGCAGCTGGATGCTTCCGGACAGCGATCGGTGCTGGGACACATTAGTCCTGCTGATGACCTTCAGCTCAGCAAGTCCCTGTTGAACTGACCACAGGCCCGAGAGTGTTTAAGCTTTTTCACTTACGCTTCAGTTTGCTGACTTTAGAGTTTTCATAACATGAATCCACCGAGTGCAACTATCTGCACTCTATGTGACAGGATGGAAGTTACCAATGTGGTTACACACGGTAGAAAAACTGATGGTTTAAAAAAAAAAAAAAAAACTCGACAGACAACATGGCGCCCACCCCTAGTCTTTACCTTACATTATAAGAATAAGTCAAATGTACAACTCAACGCAGCGCAAATGTAAGGAAACAGAAATGAGTGTAAATCCTAAGATCTGGGTCTAAAGTGCAGTTGCTTGATTACTTGTGCTGCAGGAGAGCCGGCGAAAGTGTCCCGACATGATCTGGGTCCTGGTGTTGTGCAGGACAAAGTGCAGAGTGTAGCCATGGAGACCAAATTTAGGGTCTGAGTCGTCCATGGGGGGCGGGTCCAAAGGTTCGGAATATGGGCTGCAGGAAGGGACAAACGAGCATTATTAACACAAAACTGAATATTGAACAAATAAAGTTTCTCTGAAACTCATGACAGACGTAAAAGTTTGTCTTTTTGTGAATCGCACATTTAAATGAGGCCCATTTATTGTTAATATTATCTGACATCACAGGAAAGCCGGGGTACTGATGCTGGCCTCTGTTCTAAAGAAGGACCATTTCCTTAAACTTACCAGACTGGAGATCCCAGCAGACTCTTCTCCACCAGCCGGTGGAAGTGCAGGCTGATCATGATGAAGGCCACGTTACTCTGACCCTACACAAACAGAAACTTCTTTTAATTTAATTTTTCTTTTTATTCTAATAAAAAACATACAAGTTAATGTTACTGAATTAGAGGCTGCACTGCAGAAGAAGAACTTCTGCAGTGATGTTCTGTTATTTTAGGGACACCAACAGGGAAAACTGCATTTAAAATACACAGAAATTCCCTCATGAATTAAAACTAATTTAACAATCAGCAGATAAACAAACCTGTGATGTTAAACAGATAATGGAGTGTGCGTTCAAACTTACAACACCCGCATTTAAAATTCCAGATCCACAGAAATGTTTTTATGTTCCTTTAAAGAGTTTTGTTAAATATTTACCCTCCAGATGCCGATGATCACGCCCGGCGACAGACACGCAAGCCTAATCAGTCTGTCTTTGCCGATGAACTCATACGGATGGGTCTCCATATCCAGGTTTAAAATCAGAGAGCGCCAGGCCAGCCTGGAGGAGGAGAGCACACCTAATCTGAGCAACAAATTTAATAATAACAGAGAATTCAAAAGGATGAATGAATTTTATTTTATCCCACAACGGAAATTAAGCATGTTATTTATTGTAGACTAAAGTAAAAGTATTACAGGAACAGAGTGAGGGCTTTATACCACCAGAAATTTATATATACTCACACAACAGTGATTAAAAAAAACATAAATAAAATGAAGTCAGTTAAAAAAAGAGTAAAAGTTCAAATCATTAAATCCATCTCTAGAACGTCCTGCTAGCAACTACAGAACATCTCCAGAATCGGCCCGTCCTCTCAGGCTCTGCAGCTGAAACCCTCATTCACACCTTCATCACCTCCGGCCTGGAGTGCTCCGCACATGCTGCACTTGGCTCAGGGCTTCGCTGCCAGAGGTCTTATCTGCCTCCAGTGACCGTCAGTCAACTCCCACATCTCCTTTAAAATCTTTCTCGTCACCTATAAATCCCTCCATGGTCTTACCTCCCAGTATTTATCTGATCTTCTCTCTTCTCCTACATCCCATCTCAGATTCTACATTCCACAGATAAAACTTAATCTCTAACCCTCAAGCAGACTGCAGTCTTTCAGGGACAGCCTTCAGTGCTCTTGAATGCTGCCTGCTCACTGACGCCATTGACTTTTTTGTGTAAAGCGGCCCTGGGTTCCAGTTTGTTGTTCCTATTATTATTAAATACAGAGAATAACACAGAGACAGAGGTCTGTGGCCGTCTTACTTGTTGGCCGGCTCCTTCCTGACGCCGTACACCTGGATGCTGCTGATGTGTCGGTAGGACGGAAAGCGGCCTCCGCTCCAGCGGACAATCATGGAGGACTCGAAGAAGTACGCTCGGCTCTGCTCCAGCACGACCTTCTGACCCCACTGAGTGTGCAGTGTCAGCTCCCAGCTCACATTCAGGTTCCTGCAAAAATCCAGTGAATAAATCTGTATTACACAGACAGGAAACACGGCCCGACCTGGAGTTCAACCAACAACTGTTTTAGTGACTGAAACAACTATTTATCCAGTTATGGGTCACACACTCATGAACCCGACTCATCGAGCCTAAAATAAAAAAACAAACACTTTTAAAATAACCTGGAGAGGCAGCAGCTTGTACCTCAGCACCCACTCAGTCTGCTGGGGCAGGCCGGTGAATGGGCAGATGTCTCTCAGCTCTCTCTTCCACTTGTTCATCTCTTGCCCAGTCATCATCCTGAAGTACATCCTCTTCCAGCGACCCGTCGATCGATCCTCCGCCGGCTCCATCTTCACCGCCACATCGTCCGCCGCCTTTGGCTTCCACCCAAACTCTGACATGCAGATCCTGTACCACATGATGCTGCAGAGGAAAATGTTTCTTTGGCATTTTTCTGCTGTTTGTGCAGCAGCTTCTAATCTCACCACCTGGTGGGTAGATGAATCCCGCCACCTGCTGGCTTCAGGGGTGTATTACTCCAAGTGTTTCCAGGCTGTGTGTTCATGTTGCAGCTCAGCAGGTTTTGATGTCGAATTTAAAACATCCTCCCAGTTTTTTAGGACAAAACGATCACAGAGATCAGTTTGTTTCATTTAATGACTATTTGAATATTTTAAGAAGTATTAAACGCTTTCAGCTGCTTCATAGTTAGAGCCCTGCATATTTAACACAGTCCACTCATGTAATGAAAACTAAACTGAGATGCAGCCACTGCTGGGCCTATAAAATTCAGGATTTACTGTTTAAGCCATCCCATGCGAGGCTGTGCAGGTGTGCTTCGTCTTACTCGTCATTGGCGAGCTGGTAGAAGAGCTTGCTGACGTGGCTAATGCAGAACAGTGAGCACACATCCAGGTACGACAGGATCTTGAGCAGAATCTCAGACGGTAACCTGGAAAAAAGATGAACAGAAAATACAGTGAGGCCTCAGAAATTTTGGATTTTTGTGCAGATCGCTAAAATTTACTTGTACCTTTTAAAGGAGCCCTCCTGTGCATGATTTTGCATGATTCACAATCAAAATATCCTGAGTTATGTTAACCTGGGCCTTTATGCAGCCTGGGAGTGGGCAGATTGATCCAAATATTTACAGTATTGATTCCATCATTGCCATTAGAATCAATATTAGCTTCAGTGATGAGAATAATGGCGTTAAAAGTAACAGCGTTACTTTTTTCAGTAACTAGTAATGTAATTACGATTTCTATCGTTACAACGCCGTTACCATTACTTACAAGAAAATGCGATGGGAACGCCTTACTATTTTTCAACACACAGACGGTTGAAGATGTCTTCAGCTTGCTGGGAGCGGGGGGCGCGAAACAATCGCACAAGTGGTGCTGATTGGCTGAGGAAGAATAAAGCAGTCATGGTAAACTAATCACATGACCAATTTAAGATGACATAGCAACAAGATGCTATGTCAACCCACGACAACCCTGAGAGTCTATTTTTGTGTTAAAAGTGGGGACTTCAAACTATATACCAGTTTTTAAATTGAGTTAAAAACGTAAAACCAGAGATATGATAAAAAATATACGCGAGGTTTTTTCCTGAATACTATCATCATGTTTACTTTTTTTTTTTACATTTAAGTTTTTATTGATTTTGCAATGTATACTTAAACCTGTATAAGAGGGGCAAAAAAAACAAAACAAAACAAAACAAAAACACAAGAAAACTGCTGGTGTGTATCCCTCCCCCCTCCCCTTAAAAGTCTAAAAGAAAGAAAAGAGTAACTAACTAACAGTGGGTTCCAAGAGAAGAAACACAAAAATGGGCAAATAAA
>VUQG01025633.1:0-18277 GCA_015106755.1 Etia nguti | reverse complement strand
GTGTGCTTTATGGAGGCACCGCTGGAGATAGATGTCCTGAATGGCAGGAAGCCTCATGCCAGTGATGTGCTCTGCTGCTTTCACCACCCTCTGTAGTGATTTTTGGCTGCTGGCTGAGCAGCTTCCGTACCAAACTGTAATGCAGCTGGTCAGCAAGTTCTCGACATACAGACCTGGATGACCTCTAATTTCCTACTTTTAAATTCAGATAAAACAGAGGTCATTGTACTTGGGACTAAAAATCTTAGAAATATGGTATCTAACCAGATGCTTACTCTGGATGACATTAGCTTGGCCTCTGGTAGCACTGTGAGGAAACTTGGGGGGTCATTTTTGATTATGATATGTCATTCAATGTGCATATTAAACAAATATGTAGGACTGCGTTTCTTAAAGTCCACACATGTTGCTGTGTAAAACAGGTGATATCTTACAGGAATAGAAGGCTCAAAGCTTAAAACCCTTTTCAACAACCTCTGCTGGGATTGTAGATGAGAAAATGCTTAAAAAATGATTTAAAGACAAAATAAACAAAATACTAATAATTAAAAAACAAAACTATGTCATAATCAAAAGAACATTTTTTATGAGGCTTGGATTAAGAAGTAGTTTCAACATTTGTATTTTCTGATTAGAAAGGAATCTCATGCTGACATATTTGCATTCACTGCCTGTCATCATTCATTGTTTCTGATCACAAGAGCATGAAATATTTCCTCATACCAGGTTTAACGGTTTAGCATTGAAGCGAGTTGGTATGTGGGAAACAAAAGGCAAGTAAAACAGCAGAGTGAGTCAGAGAGAGGCTGTCTTTGTAAGTAAGTGTATTGTTTTCAACAATTTACTGTCATTGTAGAGACAGACAAGGAGTCACTATGTCGCTGTCTGTGTGGCTCCTGCTGCTGATGGTCTGCAGCACGCAGGCCTCTGACTTTTTCAAAGTACAACAGGCTTATTTCTATGGCACAGGCACCTACTACACAAAAGTCACTGAAATAAATGTCCTGGTATATACAGTTTCTTCTTTTTATCTTTAAATGCATTGTGTGTGTGTTTTTTCTTTATTACTTAAATGTACAAAAGTAAAGTAAACATGTATTCACTGTAAATCTGCAGTTTATTTCATTGTTTGTTTGTTTTTCTTTAAATGTGTTACCTTTTTAAATAAAGTCTACTTAGGCAAACACATATTCACTATAAATTTACAGCTGAGGGCTCGCTATGTGCTGAACGGCCACAACTGCTATGCTACTTACTCATATGGTTGCCAAAATAGCAGTTGTGGGTATGAGCTCTATCAGAGGAACAGGGTTGATAAGGAAAGCAGTGGAGAGTGGTGTCAGATGGAGTACATCTATATTCGGCCGATTTTCAGCAATGTGTACACAATAGCGTGAGTACTCCTTGATATAGTACAAAATCAAATTAAACTGTCATGGTTGTATTTTAACTGCAGGACCTACAAAAAATAAAATAAGTAATTAAAGATCAGCTGACGATTTATTATCATATATCATTTTGGAGTTTGATATCTGTAAATACTTTCTATACATTGTAAAGCATAATGGAAACTGACTCCCACAAATTTGCACTGAAGGTACTCTGGTGGTGACTGGACAAATGGTATAAAAAACAATATCACTTCATGGAGAACTGAAGCACGGCTTGAACTGAGAAAACGTTCCGACACTGGCAAAGCAAACTCGTCACCCCAGACCACCATCATCCCAGTTATTAGGTAAGCTTATTCACTGTTTGTGCCTCTGTTATGCCTCTACAAACATGTTGAAACAGTCATGCTCTTCCCTGTCAAAAGTGTTCACAGTGTGACAGAAAAATCTGAATTGTAGAAGGACAGATGTTAATGTTTCCATGTAGAACAGAGGTCCAGTCACACAAAGCAAAAACTTTTAATTTCTTATTTTTTAGCCCTTAGTTTTGCAGTAACTTCATTAAAAATGGGAAAAGGGACAAAATGGCGCAACAAAAAAGTAGAGGTCTACTTCAGTGACGTCACTGGGTGTAGGTGATGCCTGATGGGCGGCAATCAAGCTGTAGTCAACAGGCAGCTGAAGCAGCCACATCCTCAGTATCCAGACGAATAACTTATTATTAAAACATGCCCTGAACAATTCTTAGGAAGTGGGAAACACAGAAGCTAAAACTGTTTTTGTATCATTCTGTAAAGATGCTTTTTTATTGCTTTAAAGGTGAGCAGGTTTTAAAATAAGAGGGTTGTTGACCCACTACTGATCATGTGCCTCACCACATGAGGCAAGGTGTGAAAAGAGGCGTGGGTCATTATCACCGGAGGTTTTGGGTGAAAGACCTTGCCTCACCCTGTCATCTGAGCTATTAAGATCAACTGAAGCAAGATGTAGTGGGGATTGAGGCACCTGCCGATATGGAAACACACCGTCAGAGTGTGACCCCTGTGATCCACCATCTGTCCTCAGCCTCTCATCAGTGAGTATCACTGGTAATCTAATGTCACATTAGACAGTTTGATTTGTGGATAGTTTGATTTGACCTCATGTCCTTTTTCGTCCTCTTGTACCCTGTCATTCAGCCCCACCAGCAGCAGTAATGAAGGTCCGTATGCTGTACAGGTGATGATGGAGGACTTTCCCATGGAGAACATCACTCTGACTCAAACCAATGGGACACAGACTATAATAACTACCAAGGATGCCATTGGGAAAATACCAGTCTGGTTTGTTTTGCTAGGTACGGTTCCACATTTTAATAATCTTTGGAGTTACATTAATAACTCCAAACAGCTGCTCAAAACTCATCATTGTAACTTCAAAATATGTCCAGTGTTCATCATCATCAGTCTGAACCATCTCAAAAACTACCAGATAGACGGATTTTATTCTTGGTCACAGGTCATTACAGTTTCATGACCTCCTTTATGAATTTGGTAATCTGAAATTCACACCATTGTTGTTTCGGTCATTTTTCAGCTGATCCTGCAGTGCCATCCTGCACAGAAGGAGACTCTCTGCCTAAGTTTCTGCCTCCAACCCCAGCCCACAGAGCTCAGCTCTACACTAATGTCAGTCAGACTCTGGAAATCAGCATCAGTGCAGAAGCAAAAAACTCTACGTAAGTTAAAGGAAAACATTTTAAAGATGTTAAAGGGACAATGTTAATGGGTTTGTGGTGAAATTGTGCTGAAATTTTCAAGTGATAAGTTGAAATAGTCTGACAGCCGCAGTCAAAAAAAGCATTATCAATATACTACTGCTGTAGCTCGAAAAAGTAGATTAAAAACTTTAAATTACAAAAATGAAATGTTTTGGAAATGTCACTTGAGCTTTTTGCTTTTCGGTTCGTTGATGGTTTTCTGAGCTATTGCAGGCTGTGCAACGTTATTGACGATATCAATGAAAAAGCAGCAGTACACATTCAAAGTCCAGCAGAAACAAAGTGTGAAAAAGAAAAGAGATACGCCGAAAGAAAACTACATAAAATACAGTTCATTTGTACATAGGAACATTTTTTAAATGGTTGAAAAGGTTTTTACTTTTCTATGAAGGATCTCTGAGCTGCTGTTCAGCGGGCCGTACAATGTAATCCAGAATCAAACAGGACCAGGAGAGTTCACCCTGATGTGGACACCATCCAAGATACAAGCTGGAGAAGACCACTCCGTCTGTTTTGTTATTCAGGCAATTTCCAAGTTAGTTCCTACATTATACCCTTTGTAAATGAATATAAGAAAATTGTAGAAATTTAAAAAAAGAAAAGAGAAATATACTATAGGAACTACTCATGGTCCAAACATGGTCAAACCAACCTATCCATGCAAATACTATTACAGCCTGGGAGTGTATGCCTGCTTCTGGCACTAGATCAAACTTCTCTAACACCTATTTTACACATAGCCAGTCTCATTGGCTGCCCACACACCCAATACTTTTATTACTGTCAGAAGTTGGATGGTCTTAAATGGAAATCTGTATTGGACAATTCAGTCCCCACGTGTGGACCTCTTCACTCCAGGCTGAGGGAAAATTTCTGCCTTTGCATGGGCCCATTTTGAATTTGAGAAAGTAGATATTGGATGAAAATGACAAAACCCCACTATTTAACCAGTGTAAGCCAGATAAGATACCAGTGCTAACAACAAAAATAGCTTATTTAAAGAGTCTGCACACAGCTTACTATTAAACATTTCAAGTTAAGATATTGTTAACTGCTGCATATCTGGAAAAGCTGAAGGTCGTGTTCTACTTGTCCTTTTTGTTGTGTTTTAATCATGAACTCAAATGTGAAAAACAAAACTTCAGATTTCCATGAACTATTATAAACTTTGAAAGATATTGTCTGTATTCAAAGTTCTTTCTTTGCTTATCTTCAAAAATGTAAAGAATAAGTTGATTTATTTCCACAGTGGCACCAAGTATCACTCTGAGCTTTGATGTGTAGTTGTGAGTGTTGATTTTTGTATTAGCACATGGTGTTCTGGGCACATTTCCACTTCAGGTAGGACATGGAAAACATTTCCATATTAAGATAATTAAATTTATGGACAATACTGTCTCTTTAACTATAATGTGGCTACGAAAAAGTGTGAATAATATATTTGTGGAGTAGCAGTCACTCTCCTTTGTCTCTCTGGGGTATTCGTGTGTATCTAGGTAGTTTAATGCTACTTAAAGGTTCTGGGAGGGACCAAAAAACAAAACATTGATGATATTGATGATCCCCAAGACATCTGGGACCGATGAGACAAATACTGAACTTTTTGTGAGGTCTGAGTCCCATTAAATTTGGTATAAAACTAACACAGCATTTCAGAAAAGGAACATCGTACCAACAGTAAAATATGGTGGTGGTAGTGTGATGGTCTGGGGCTGTTTTGCTGAATCATAACCTGGAAGACTTGCTGTGGTACTGTAAATGAAACCATGAATTCTGCTGTCTACCAAAACATCCTGAAGGAGAATGTCCAGCAATGTGTTTTTGACATCAAGCTAAAGATCACTTGGGTTTTTCAGCAGGACAATGATCCAAAACACACCAGCAAGTTCACCTCTGAGTGGCTTAAGAAAAACAAAATGAAAACCTTGGATTGGTCTAGTCAAAGTTCTGACCTAAATCTCATAAAGATGCTGTGGCAAGACCTTAAAAAGGTGATTCTTACTCAAAAACCCAATCCAATATGGCTGAACTACAACAATTCTGCAAAGATGAGTGGACCAAAATTCCTCCACAGTGCTGTAAAACACTCATTGCATTATCACAAATGCTTAATTGCACTTGTTGCTGCTAAGGTTTAGGGGGCAATCACTTTTGGGGTTTTTTAAAACACAGGGCCATGTAGGTTTGGATCTTTTTCCCCCCTTTAATAATAAGTGTGACAAACATACAAATAATAGGAAGACTCCTCAGAAATCCTACAAGTGAATCAGATAACTGCACCTTGGCATCTCTGCTTAGATGGCTACCACCATGACCTGGACCCAAAGATGCTCAGTAACATATATGATATAAACCAGCATCACATAAAGAACCCATTGACCTGTTAAAAATTAATAAAAATATGTAAACAGTATTTATTTCATGCTGTTCTGTGCAGCTATCATACAATTATGGATGAAATATTCATGTTGCAAAGCTTAGCATCAAACGTCAGACTTGTTTTCTGTGATCACAGCTCTGAAAAAAAATGCCAATTGGCAAAAAAATGAGCTGCCACAAGATGTCACTCTATGCTGAGAGGCAGCATGTCTCAGACTGGTGCACCTGCAGTGCCCACCTGTGAGACAGCAAAAGCAAAAACTTAAAAAGACTCATGTTTCATGTCTGATAATGTTCAGAAGTCTGAAAATATTTCGAAAGTCCTGCCTTTAGTGTTGTTACTGTTATTGGATGTACATGTAATGCTAAAATAAAGTAAAAACATTGACCACACAAACCACCGTGAAAAACCAAAAGGAGCCAAAGTAGTTTAAAAGACATCAGTTTAATTCCAGGTGAACGATCCAGAGCAGCATATCAATAGAAATGATACACAGGTCACGGTTTCAAGGTTGTAACAAGAAATAAATAAATGATCAGTCAGCTGTAAACGTGTTCATCATGAAGCCACATGATATTAAACTCTCTGCTTTTTGGGCTTTGAAACTTTTTTTTTTTTTTTAGCCAACCAACAACCAATCTGAAAACACAAATCTTTCCAAATCTCAAAATATCGTTTTTCAAGATTTTTGGGATTTGGCTCAAATAAACAAAAAAAATCAAAAAAAACAAATCTTCTGGTTTAGCACTTGTGTTTGACTGGCGGCTAGCTATTATTTCAGGCCCTCTTTGTGTGTATGCACATTCCTTCTCGCTGTCTAGTAAAACAGCACACGAGGTGCGCCTGTTTTGTTTCAGCTAGCAAAACCTATGCTGGATTTTAACAGAATCAGTTATGAGGACGCGACTGCCCAGACATGGATCAACAAAAACAAGCGATGTTACAAAAAAAAAAAAAAAAAAAAAAAAAAAAAAAAAAAAAAAAAAAAAAAAAAAAAAAAAAAAAAAAAAGAATAAAAGAAATAAAAAAATAAAAGAAATGAACGATCAAGCAAACCAGCACCCTGATGTTTTGGACTCTTTGTTCAGCCCTGAATAAACCTTTATTTAGACCTAAAAGTAATTTAAGGAGAGACTAATTAAAACGTTAAACCTCGTGTACCTCGTGTACATTTCAAACCTCGTTTTGTTTCAAACTGATCAAAAACAAAAAAGACCCCAGGAACTGTCCCTTCATGAGAATTGCACATCATTGATATAAAATATGAACCTTCCTACGTACAGCGAGCAGAGACCCAACCTGGGGGAGGACTGACTGTTTCTGTCTGTCATGAGAGCGGTTATGAGAAACTTTCAGGAAACCCTTCCACCATCCTCTGCAGTCACTATAAAAGTTCAAAATCCCACAGAAATAAGGCAGCGTACAGCTCGGAGAACCCCTGGCTCCAAAAACGTGCTTTCACACCGTGAACAAAATGCAGCTACACTTAAAATCCAATGTGCAACATAATTTTAAATAAATTAGAAAAATGAAACAAACAGTAAAAGCCTCATATACATGTATGATTTTTCTCTTAAAAAGGTCCAAAAACCTTGGAGAACTGTCCCGAGCATTCGTAGCCTTTACACGGTCCACATGTTGCATTTACCTGGTGGTAAGGCCCGCCTCACAGCTGATCAACACGAGATTCTGCTTTCTTGGACAGTTTGGAGCAGTGGTTCTTAACCTGGGTTCGATCGAACCCTTGGGGTTCGGTGAGTCGGTTTCAGGGGTTCGGCAGAGCCTCCGCCGTGACATGCACGGCTCATTTTGTGCACCAGTAAAAAACATATCTATGTCTTGAATTTGAAAAAAATCATATTTTATTTTTCACTAAAGAGGGGTTCAGTGAATGCGCATATGAAACTGGTGGGGTTCGGTACCTCCAACAAGGTTAAGAACCACTGGTTTGGAGGAAAATTATGAGCTTAAAGGTAAAATTTAAGCTAACATTTGAATTTAGGAAAATACTGAATCTCTAATAGTATGAATGTTCCAGAAGCCTTGTATTTTTCCTCATGTGGGGGGTCTTTGTGACAATCACCCAACTGTGCAAGTGTTTAAGAATAATACCCTGATGTGCGATTAAGCTAGCAGTTTATTAGCTTATCTTTCCGTAAAGCCTTGAAACACCTAGCCTCATAAGTCTATGGAGTTCTTCCATAGACCAGCCTATGCTGGTTGTAAAGCCTTAATTATACTTTCTGCAGCCATGAGTCCGCTGGTATTGAAGTGACATAAATTTCCTCATCAGACAGTGAGCGTCTGTGCAGACATCTGCCGACCTGTATGTTTCTTCTGACTTAATGGACTCGTTAATTAGCCCTGACCCTGAAAGGACCGTGAAAGGATGCTGGCATTCAACACTGCGACAAGTTTATTGCAATCAATTGCTGCCATGTTGTTGCAGTGTAGCTAAAGTACATTTAGCCTAATTTTTCAACTTGCACAGTCAGGCAAACTTTTCTTTAGCACAGCCAAGTAATTTTTCTAGCTAAGTCGAAAAAGCAAAACAGGCGACTATGTATCAGCTCCAAAGCCCAGACACCTGCACGCTAGACAAAAGTAGAAGTAGTAGCATTTGACGTAGAGCTCCACCTTTGGCCTTCAAGCCACTTTCACTGGTTGACACCACACATTAATATGCTGATTTTTGATAATCTAATTTCTAGCCCCAATGCTAAGCTAAGCTAACCATCCACTAGCCCCAGATGTACATATTTTTGCAGATATGTGGGATGTCCACATTAACACTCGCTTAAAAAAAAAAACCAAACAAACAAAAAAAGTAGCACTAGTACATGTGTACTTCAACATTTTTGACTCATTCTTATTGTAAAAATATTAAGTATAATTAGTTTATATTCATGTAACCATATGAAGTGTGACGTTAAACCGTCAAAATAAAGTATGCGTTTCTGCACCAGCGGCACCAAGTTGTTCACAGTGTGAATGCAGAACTGGAAGTCTTTCTACATCTGTCTTATAAGCTCTCTCCAACCTTTAATATTTTGCCTTTAAATTGTTAATAAATATCTAAAAACATGTTAAAATATAAAAAAAGGCAGATCAACTCATGTGACTTCATTTCCCGGCTGGCAAGTTTTGATCGAAACCTCTGAGGGCCGCAGTGAGTACTCTGAGAAAATGGACAATTTGCATCATTTACTCAGAATATTGTTCAGCCCAGGTTGGACAAGGAAATGAAAAAATATATACACACATACATCAAACCACACAGAGGGTGGAGCTGCCTTCATGTCTGACCTTTGACTCTTTCCAATACAAAGCCAGCAGTTTTCTTTATATAAATGATCACATGATCACCATCATCCATTTCAGACCGTTTCCTGTGTTCCTGTGTAAAAAATATAATGCGCTCATAAATCACCCGACTCTGGTCACCTTAGGTTTAATACTTTCAAATATATCCAGGTAACAGGTCAGCAGTGAAACACAGGCCCATCCCTCACATAAAAATACACACTTGTTAGAGTTAACTCCACAGAATAGTTAGAAACCATAAATAAGTTAAGAGTCGTCCCTTCACTGAGATAAAGCAGAACACTCACTGGTGTACTCTGTGTTTGTGTTTCACTGTCAAAACAGATTTCAGTGTAGTAAATCCTTTTTCCCCAAAGCAGCTAATTTTTTATACCTTCAATTGCACCAAATTTTATATTTATATTTATATTATATATATATATATGTATGTGTGTGTGTGTATATGTGTGTGTGTGTGTGAGTAATAATAGTGTAAGAAATCTGCAAATGTAACACAGTTTAGTAGCACGTCAAACAGAAGAATGAAGAATAAAAAACAAAAACCCCAAAACAGGAATTCAGCATTCCCACGCACGCTTGTAATCCTGGAGTCTCTTACTCTGGTACATGACTGCGCAGGAAGCTAATCCACTTATGTTTCAAAATAAAACATTAATGAATGTTATAAATGTAGAAACAATTTAAGATTTGTTGAGCACGAGAATAAAAATAGATAATTCATTGCCCTCCACGTAAACACGTTAATAAACTATGTGACTTAAAGTATTTGGATGCTTCAATTAGAGGGCTTATTCATTCCCAATAGAGCCCCAACATCAAAACAGACAAATATCCCTGTGGATAAACTTACTGGTGTTCAATCTACGCCGGTGTACATTGAACTGTCTACATACTTATGGCCACAAAGCCTACCATGGTAAACAGTAGTTGCATTAACAAAATTTAAAGCTTGACATGTTTTGCACCACAAGGTTTCACCAGTGTGGACGGAAAACAAACGAAAAAAAAAAAACAACACACAGAATGTAACAAATTCAGTATCAGTGCATCCCGAATAATTAAAGCTCGACTTGACTGTACATAAAAACTCAAATAGTCTCTCTTTCGTGTTGCAGTGTATGATTAAGAAACACTCGTTTCAGGGCAAAGCTTTCTTGGAAACACTGAGATGAACCAGGAAGCTGAATTGACCTATTTTAGTAACTTCCTGTGGAGGCTGATGAAAGCATGAGTACTGAAACAATCACCAGCATAAATACTGGCTAAATAAAGCAGTAAAGCACTGGGATTTGACGATATGTGACTATTAGAGCACACCAGCTGGTCAATGTGGCTGAAACGTCACAGACATTTTAATTAAAGAGTAACTCAAAGGACGGGCTTTCCTCTTCTTACACTCACTGCTCTGGATCAAAGAACTGTGGTGGAGGAATCAACTGCTTTTCTTTTATTTTGAAAGGTGCAGAAGTTTTCATTTTACAGCAAAAACTACAGAAATAATAAAACTACATTACTAAGAAGGTCCTGAGTTTGAGGCCAGCCGAGCCTCTCCGTGTGCAGTTTGGATGCTTGTACTGGTTCTGTTCGGGTACTCTGGCTTCCTCCCAGTCCAAAGACATGGACGTTAGCTTAACTGGTGATTCTATGTTGGTAGTAGTGAATAAGAATTAATGGCAGTCTGTCTTTGTGCTTACATCAAGAATGACGTCACATCCGTAATATTCGTAACCTCGCACAAAAGAAGAGGCGACCTCATGATCGTGTTGGTTTTAATGATATATCAGTGCAGAAGCTCAGAGATTCACACACTGCACAGAGGGTGACGTTAGAAAACTTTCTTTAGAAAAACAAAAAGACGAGACTTTCTGGGAAAAATGTGTTTGCTTTGAGTATTGATTTTTCTCCTCCTGCGTCAGCGCTGATGTCGAGGGGTGACATCTATCGTTGCAGCAAGCAGTCGCGCCAACAGCACTGGTATAAATGGATCTGTGGCAAAATGAATGTTTGAACGCTAAGCGACCAGTGTGGTCCTCCGACAGACTGACAGCGTGTCCAGGGCGTACCCATCACTCAGCCCTGAACTGGTTAAGGAAAAAATGGATGGACTTCAGCTTAATGAGAAACCTATTTGTGGGCTCTGCAGAACGGGATTAAAGAATGACTCCATATCCATATCTGGAGGAAGTTTGGACAGATGGGGTTACACACTGTCTGTACAAATGATAAGTGTCGCACATACACAAACGCACAGAGTGACCAGGGGCAGCCAATGAGAAGAAAGCTGGCTTAAAGTGGGAGGAGCTTTATTTAATATAATTAAGGCTTATTTTGAATTGTAAATCATGCAAAGCTGGTCTTGTAGTTTTACCTGCTCATTGGGGTCATCTGATTGTTGGGATTTTCTCTGTATTACTGTAGGGTCTTTATGTTACAATATAAAGCCCCTTGAGCTGACTGTTGTTGTGATTTGGCGTTATACAAATAAAACTGAATTGAACTGAATAGAAAAGTAAATTCCATGAATAAAAATCTGGAGGTTTAACTACATTTTAAGCATCGTGTCATAAAGAGAGATGTCTCACAAGTATGACGCCAAGCTCAGTTTCATAACTGAGCTAATATCAAATTTATTGTTAAAGGCAGAGCTGATGGGGATCACTGTTTGAACCGGACATGAAAGAAGGCATCGAATCACCCACAACAACACGAGGAATCATGAGGTCGTGTTCTTCCCCCGTCAGGATTGAAAGCCTCGTCAGGTGACTTGTACCTGGTTTTGAGTTACTCTTTAAAGAACATTGAAGCGACTGCGCGTCTCATTTTCTCCCCTCCCACAGATTTGGACACACTCGTTGTGTATGTTGCATTTATGTCTCTTTAGCAGTGGTCGGTTTTAGTGGACATTATATTTAGATATTTAAGTCAGCTTGTTTAGTGTGAAACTGCCACACCAGTCAAATCCCAGCGTCCACACAGGAGTAGCTCTTTCCTATGATTGCTGGTAGTAAAACTGCACATCAGGACACATCGGGGAGGGGGGGGGTGTCAGTGCTCTTTCCTTGTGCCGAGAAAGATGAGAAATAGGTTTTCATGAGCATAAACATTGTTTTTAGGTCCTGGAGGAGTGTCATACTTGGTGCATTATTCACTCATTCATTCATTCACACCTCGGCCTCCGTCCCCTTTACTATCACCCCCTCAGTTCCAGAGATAAGACATCATAAATATGCAGAAAATTCATTCACACGCTCACACAAGCACACAAAAACCTCCCTTGCCTTCCCTTTTTTTTTCTCCTCTCCCCTCCATCCCCTTTCACCCTCACGGGTCAGACGTCGTAGTCGGGCAGGGCGGAGTAGGTGATGCCGCCAACTGACGGAGGGCTGGAGTGGAGCGGGAGAAGCCAGCAAAAGACTGACCCTGCAAAGACGGAAAGTGAGATGAAGCAGCGTATTTGGAGCACCGGGGGAGACGCAGGTGTCAAAAAACAAGCGCACCTCTCCCAAAGACCTCCCGCAACAGGGCCAGCTTCGGCTTGCGGGTGTGTGAAGGGTGGTGAGGCAGCTGCGAGGAGGTCGTGGAGGAGGACGAAGAGGAGGAAGAGGCCCTGTCTTTAATCATCAGCCTGTTTCTCATCTGCTCGATGGGAGTCTCATCTGTGATTATGGAGACCAGCTGAGAGAAGACAAACCACAAACGGGGACACACATGATTTTTTTCTTTTGTTTCTTTAAGGAACTTCAACGTTACTGGCAGCAAACAGACACACATCTCAAGGTTGTCTTATTAATACCACATGTTTGACCTGTGGGTAGCGCTATTTAACCATCTTGGTTGGTTGGTTTTGGAGATATCAGCTGTAGATATCGGCCTCTTCCCAGATGTTAAGGGAACCACACAGCACTCATGCATGGTGGTCGTCAAAGAAATTAAAATACTATATTTAAGAAATCTGAGCAGCATTGGCTCAGAGATCATGACTTGGGCTGTAAATTCATATTATGAGTCTGCACATTGTGTGTGCGTGTTTGTGTTTGTTTAAATGCAGAAATGTGTAAAGGAAAGCTTGAATTAAAGTCAAACTTTGTTGTTGAGTTGAACAACATTTAGGTGCCCATAATTTTACAAAATATGTTTGGTGTGACTTTTATAATCCCAACAAAGGGACCATAAGTATGCATTAAATACTAATAAATATTTTTCAAAATGTAAAGAATTATTTGGCTTTTTCAGGTTTAAAACAGTTTTTATAACAAACAAGCCAGTTACAAACTTTTTTTTTAACCCCTTCAAAGACCTTTGATTTTTATTTCAACTTAAACGGGAAGAAATGTGCTTATTTAATCAGAATCTTTGTCATTACGCCAAAGCACAACAAAATTATACGCCGTCCCATTCAGTGCAAAGAAAGCGATCTAGCCACCTTAATTTTTACTCTATGTACAGAACTGACTGTGGATTTTTAATAAATAAATATAGTATTAAACATTATAAAATATAAATATAAATGTACATATGTATGTACATTTTTTATGACAGTATATTTCACTAAGTACTAATCCAAAGATATACATAACAGGAATGCAATGTATGTATGTATGTATGTATGTCTAGGACTCATGGTGACTGATCAATGGGCTTTGATCAGTGGTTGTTGATCAATGATCAATTAGCGACAATTTGCATAATTATGATGAAGGTGACCTCCCAGCCCATTGTTCCTTCAGTGGGCTGGTTTCAGTCATTATGCAAATGTACTGTTTATAAGATTGGGGAAACCTGCAGTCAGCTGAGACTGAAGAAGTCACTTGGATGAGTGACGAAACGTTTCTCCCACTGAAAACGTTACGTCCAGATGAACAGAATCAACCTTTTGGGATTTACTTACCTGGATGATTGAGCATGCATCAAGACATTTATTGTGAAAGGCAAAGACAGGAAGAAGCTGTGTATTGCACAATAGGGACGAGTTAAAACATGTCTGCATGACCTCTGACTGACAGCATGTTTTCATTAGACTGATCTCTAATACTTAAAGTGTGGTGTGTGTACCTGATCGTAGAAGATGACCATGACAAACACGCCAAACAGCACCGACTCCACGAGGAGGATGATGTAATGCGCCCTGAGACAAAGAAGAGAAGGAAACTGTCACGGGCCGGCCACTTCACCCTGAAAACCAGCCGTCACAGGTCGCTTTGACTCACACTATCAGGTGTTTGCTAGGCGTCTCCTCGCCTTCCTTTTCTGCGTCACCGCCTCGCTCGTTCCTTATTCTCCACACCCACGCCGACACCACCAGCACCATGGAGTACAGGCTGGCCATACCTGCGCACAGACAAATCACAGCCACATCACATCACAAATCACAACCCGAGAAGCTCCACCTTCACTTTTCGAACTGAGGTGAAAGCAGCAGCAGCAGCAGCAGCAGCAGCAGCTGCAGCAGCTCACCACATTCACACGTTCACTCGTCCACTTGGGGCAGCAAACCCAGAGCAGACTTTTGTCTGTTTTTTTGTGAAGACCTCCAGCGTGTGAAAACTTTGTGTGTTTTCTAAAAAGTCCTAATTTCGACAGGCAGCGTGGATTGTGTGCTCACCAGTGTAGAAGAGAAACTGGATGAAATACTTCTGGTTTAGCTCCCCGACACAATTATTGATCCTAAAAATGACACACACACATCAGAAAACCACAGATGAGAAGATGCTGGAGGTGTAAAAACAGAGAGTAAAGGTGGGGGGTGGCAGGCCGACGGACAGAAGAGGGCGTGTTCTCACCAGGGACAGTGGTGGTCCATGCGGCGTATGCACCTCTGGCAGACGCGGCAGTGATGCGCTCTGGGGGGTCTGTAGGTTTCGCAGCGACTGCACACCGTCCAGCCCTCGCAGCCCTGAACACAGCAGCGCAGCAGTTCATGTGTTAAAACCTCAAACACTCACAAGTGCAGGCTGAGGGTGAGGAGGAGCAGCTGCACACGGACCAATCATTTCTGCTTTAAAGTTTAAAAAAAATAAAATAAAGATCATACATTATGATCTAAACTTATAGTCACGCATTCAGGGTTTCCTTTTTTTGGCAGGAACACACTTCACAGACAGCCGTAAGCTCGTAAGAGCATAATAACACGCTCTGAAGCAGACATGAGTGCAGCTGCTGGGATGTGAATGAAGGAGCTCTGAGATAAACACGGTGCAAACCTGGTCAAATTACAGCTCAGAGAGGAGCTGCCATCCTCCGACACTCCCTCTCTGTCATTAGCGTTCGGCTTGTTTTTGCTTATTTTCAAGCCACAAACATCACTGCTGAGTTCAGGGCGGGAACAAAAATAGGAATTTGGAGGTCTTCCGGTGTTTGTTTTTTGAGCTTCAGTGTTCCTCACAGACAGGTTTTTATAATCTGTGGGATTAAACCGCAGCTATCGTTCTGGTTCTGCTCTGAGCTGTGAAGCATACGTTTTTAAAGGCTGTCCAGTCTTACTTCCTATAAATAAAAACCAGCACTTTCCCCCCTCAAACCTGCAGAAATCCATCCACACGTTTCAGTTCTCCCTCCCTCTCTCACCTCCAGGTCATTAAAAATGCAGATGGCATCACATCGCGCCGACTCGAAAGGTTTTACTGATACTGGGAAGGTGAACTGCTGTCAGCCTGCATCAAACAACACTACAGATTAGCGACTGATCTTTTCAGAAAGTTTGCTGCAGGTGAACTCGATGGATGGAAACGCCGTCATTGGTCCAAATAGGCCAGTAGCCGGCCAATCAGGTTACCCAACAGCCTGCCGTTTTGTCCATCATCCTCAGCTGACATGAGCTGACACTCAGCTGTGCCGCATGTCGTCTGTGAATTTTTATGTGATATCATTGCTATATTGACACGGCACTCTTATGTTTCGTAGTGTGCGCAACGAGACGAGGCCGGGCACCACCGAGAGCGGTGTGGCAGCCTGCGATTTAGATTTAGTACCAAAATAAAAGAACTGCTTCAACCAAACACAAACTTTGAGGTGGAAAAAATGAATAAAACCTGTTGAGTACAACCAGGCTACGAAGCAGGTGACGCTAGCAGATGGAGACATGCGACCTAAAAGTTAAAACAAAAAGCGACTCATCGCTGGAGCGCTCGTTAGCTGTGCTCCATACAACAGGAAGCTCAAGCTTCTTCTTCTTCTTCTTCTTTTAGGAGGGAGCACAGTGGATCAGCTCCATCTCACTCTATCTCACCAACCCCCTACATGTCCTCCTGGCTGGCAGCTCCATCTTCAGCATCCTTTGTCTAATATATCCACTCTCCCTCCTCTGCATACATCCACACCATCTCAGCTAGACCTGAGCCGTCCCTCTGACGGACTCGTTTCTAATCCTGTCCATTCTGCTCACTCCCACTGAAAATCTCAGCATGATGGGAAGAGCTGACGGTGAATGGAAATGACGGGTGTGGTTACGCGGAGGTAAAGCAGGGCTCTAAACAGTTCGTTAACAAGCCCAAGTCAACATACAGCTTACCAGGTCAAAAATATGATCCAGTTCTCTCTGTGACAGCACTGCAGAGTTACAGGGTTACTTTAGTTAATGCTAAACTAAAGTGTGAAGCACTTATTTTATGATTTTACTTAAATTCTCCTGTGAAAATGCAACAGCAGCTACTTTTGTGCTTATATTTGACTCGTGCTGTCATCAGTGACAGCAGCTCATCGAAGGGAAGGACGAAAATGCCTTTTATTTACCTACACTTAGAAATACTGCTGTCTGCCAGTCTTCAATAAAACACTGTCCGGTATTTTTCTTCTACATCGTCAGAAATATCAGATTTCCCTGCTTGCAGTATCGTATCATTTTCAGGCTGAACTTCTTTTTCTCGAATTTTCTGGACTTCAACCTGCCGGCTCTGTGATCTCAGCCTCCGCTCGTGTGAGAATCACATTCTTCTCCCGAGCGAGTGGGCGTCATCTGTGCCGCCTCCTCCCTGCTCTGTCCTGGCGGCTTTCTCGCCTAAACCACACGGAGGATTATTCCAGCAGTCCGAACGCGTCTGATGCTGTCGTTACCCCGAGGTGTGCTACATGTGACCGAGGAAAACTGCGGAAAACTTTCCCAACCCGATTCTCCTGAAACTGCCTTTAATTTGTGTGAGTGTGTGTGTGTCTCATCAGGAGGATCAAAAAGGTTTCTGGGTTCTTGCGACTCACCCGCTCGTTCATCCGAGACGACTGAGAGCGGAGGTCCGAGAAGTCGATGGCCGTGTCAGGAAGAGGCACCATACCTGAACACACAGACACAAAAGACATTTGTTAGGATGTTTCCACCCAGAACCCACAGCGTGTGTTTTCTTTTTTGTGTCCTCGACAGAGTGTGTCGAGGACACGGTCTTCCCTACTCTCGTTTTGTTTATTTATATTTCTTCCACAATAGCTGGGTGGCACACCTACAATTTCATTGTATACATATAATGACAATAAAGAGCTATTCTATTCTAATTATTCTAATTATGGACTTCTTTCCTTTGCAGTCAACCTTAGTGTACCTCTTTCATTCCTACAGCAACTTTGTGTACAAAGTAGAGATGCACAAATAGATGCACACAGGCCAAACACATGTATGTGCTGATATTATCGGTTGTTTTAAATTGCTTTTGTTATCGCACTTTATACTGACTTAAAAAGATGGACTAGCGGTGAGAAGCTCACGCTACGTTTTTGTGAGCTGAATGGTGAAAGAAATTATGATGAAGAGCTGAAAAACTTTCAAAGAGGAAAGTTAGTGGTTTATAAAAAGATATCTGCATTACCCTGAAACAAAGGGAGACTGCTACCAGCCCTGAATGTCACTATCAGTGCGAAACCAAAACTTTCCTTTTTTTTTTTTTTTTTAAATGGTACTTAAGCTTAAAGAATTCATCTTGCAACAAGCGCCCACATTTGAATCTGGATTTTATCTGCCTTGCTGTCCACATTTTTTAGCACTAATCACAATTTCCAGGACTGGAAAACTGATCTAGATGGTTTTCTGGACGTGTGCAACCTTGGCTGGTTGAAGCCTGAATAGTAAAAGACAAACAGAGTAACATAGTGTACGCTGTTAAGTGCCAGGACGATTGCCAGGATTTATACATCGGGGAAACCAAGCAACCTCTGGCGAAGCGGATGGCACAACACAGAAGAGCCACCTCGTCAGGCCAGGACTCTGCAGTCTATTTACACCTACAGGCCAGTGGACACTCTTTCAATGATGAGGATGTACACATCCTGGACAGGGAGGAACGCTGGTTTGAGCGCGGAGTCAAGGAGGCCATTTACATGAAAAGGGAAAGACCATCTCTGAATCGAGGAGGGGGACTAAGGGTACATCTTTCACTATCTTACAATGCTGTGATTGCAGCCATTCCCCAACTCTCTGTGAATGGTACTCATGGCCAATGATCA
>VUQG01025628.1:0-10162 GCA_015106755.1 Etia nguti | reverse complement strand
CCTGTGCTGTAGACTTCTCTGGGGCGGGGTCTCTCTTCCTCTCTGTTTTCTCTCACTTCAATTCTGTTATTATCATGACGTTTATTGACTTGATGGGAAACTGCATGTGTTGCAGGACATGGAGTCATCTACACACACACACACACACACTGCGGTGTATAGATGTAAAATCATGAATGAAAGACGAACGTGCTCAGAGGCTCTGAAATGCATTTGCAGGATCATCTCAGTGCAACTCTGAGCAGCGTTATTATTATTTATGTCATGTCTGGCTCGTCTGATTGCTCTCTGGCAGCGAGATTAAACAGATATCTGATGCTGATCATGAATGAGAGACACACACAGACTCAGAGTTGCAGGAATGAAGCACACACACCAGAGAGGAGGAACAAAGCCAGACAGGTGGGGTTCAAACATGCAGGACTTGAATCCTTATCAGAAACGCCGACAAGGATGAGTATGGCAGCATTTCCTCCCCCCAGCAGTGTTTATTCAGATCATCCTGACGGTGCTCTCCTCCGTCTTTGCTCTGACCTCCTTAAACCTCCTGCTCTTCTTGGCTGCACCATGCCTGTAGCTGCGATGTACAGTGCAGCACTGACAACACAGAGCCATCCACACGCTGAAGCAGTGAGCTGACGGAGGAAGAGGTGGAGGAAGATGGAGCAGTGTAGGTAAACACTGCAGCACCCCGGGGCCCGCTCTGTCAGGGCGGGTTAGAGAGCAGATCTATTAGCAGGAGCTGATTCGACAGCTCCGCTAATTGCTGCTCATTATCTTCCTACATTCGCCACAGTAACTTCAGTGGTGGAGAGACTGGATCCTCTAGCCCACATAGAATGGGGGGAATAGGTAAAGGTGCCTGTGGGAGCGCTTGGAATGAGAGGGAGAAGGTGATAGTTTGGTTATTGACTGCCAGCTACCCCCACCAGAAATACTGCCTGTCTTGCTGTTGATGGTTGTCTAACATGATTAGCTAAAAGGGAGCTTGAAAAAAAAAAACTCCTCCCAACAACAAAGGAAAATCAGGGTGCAGAAAAGGTGGGAAAGATATTTTATTTTTTCATTTTCATCCTTCTATTTGTTGCCACTTATTTGCACACGGATGCCCAGCCTCCTTCTCCAGCACTTCCAGGGTGCACCAGTGTCCCAGCTCTGCTTGAAGTGAAACGTTCAGTTCATGCAACAGTCAAATAACAACAATAATAATAATGATAATAACAATAACAATAACAATAATAATAATAATAATAATAACAATAACAATAACAATAATAATAGTAATTATTTCTGGCCCCTATAAGTTGCTCCAAAATGAGATGAAAGCTCGTGGATCAGGTTCAGAAGATTTTGGTGATTATTTACGGTTTAACCCTTTTCTCTGATATCTATCAGTGAGATACGGATGGACTACTTTGGTCAAACCAGGTCCATCTCCCACATTTCCTCCGTTTGCTGAGGTGAAGCTTAGCAGACAGTTAGACACTTAGCAGTGACAGCCACCTGTGTCTCCAGTCAAAGAGGCGACGCCCCTAATAATGCTTATATAATTTAGGGCTATGCAATTACAATTTAATACAATTTAAACAGGTGAGTTATAAAAACATTTTCCCCTGTACAATTTGTATTATGGTGAAATTATCTAGAGACCAAACAGTTTGTGTATCAGGCCGTAAACATGTTTATTTCTGCTGTAAAGCTTTAACATGGGAGTCTATGGGGACTGACTCACTGCTGCCTCTGCTGGACATCAGAGGAACTGCAGCTTGTAGCACTTAAGCTTGAGCTCCTTTTCTTTAGCCATTGAGATTAAATTTGTTTAATACACAAACTCTTCTTACAAACAACTTTTCAGCATTTGAGCCAACAGGAAGCTCTGTAAATATGGTGGTTTGTGCTCCACGAGTACCTTCTCTGTCACAAAGTCAAAGTGACAAAGACCTACATTAGCAGGTACAAAAAAACCACCAAACAGGAGGAGACTCAAAGCAGAATCCGATCAACACGTTCGACTCTGTAACGTGCTGGTAGAGCGGGCCTCCTCCCGAGCTTCAGCTGTCCGGCTTGTTTGTCGTTGCTGACGTGAATTAGCTTAATTGGAAACTAGAAGCCTGTTGAAGATGTAAAGGCGCAATAACAGCTGGACGTCTTAATTACTCAGCATTGATTAAACATCAGCATCACAGACAGTCTGTCTCTGTCACTTTCACCGGATGAACAGCAGGCAGAACAAAGCACTTCATCTGAGTGGATTTCGTTATTCAAAAGTTATTGACATTTCATTAATTGGAAACTGGTCATTAAACAGCTGAGTTACTCGATCAGCTCATTAAGGTAAACTTTCAGCAGCAGACTCTCTCAGGTAATTTATTTTAACTATAAGGAATAGCAGTTTGGTGAACTGACATTTACTCAACTTGATAAATAAAGTGAACACAAAATAAACCCACCCAGCAGTAAATTACATTTTTTAACTCTGTTTAATGTGATGGAGTTACTTGTAGTGCAACACAGTCGTCCGCAGTTGATACGTGTGTACTGACGGAAAATGAAATAAGGACTTTATTTATCCCAAAAGATCAATAAAAAATATTAATAACACACTAAAAAAAAGAACTTTGAAAAGTAGAATAACTTCATCAAATAAAATAAAATGTGACAATTTATTTGACAAAAAGCATAAAAAAGATTATGTAAAAGTTTGAATATAATACAATAAACATCAAAAATAATTTAATAAAGAAAAAATAAAAACTGAATGAAAAGTAGTTTTAAATGTGGGAAGATTCTGTAAAGCTCTAAAGCTCCATGATGTTTCTACTGTACCTGCTGGGTTTTTACTGTACCTGGCTGAAATAATAAAGCGGGTTCTGCTACAGCTCCTGTGTTCAGCCCCACCAATGAACAGATGAAGTCAGTAACATTGTGTCATCACAGTGCTACCTGCTGGGCAGCGAGAGAACAATCGGTACTTGAAGCTGAGTCTCTGATGGGTCCAAACATCTACAGAACAGCCAGACTTGAGGGGTCCTACTGGCATGTGGCGGTTCACAGCTACCAAAGGAGCTTCTGGGACAACCTGGCGACATGGACACTGACGTTGCAAGGAGCTAAGACTGACTCAGCAGATCTGATCCTGTGGGTGGACTCATGTAGAACAAACCTACACGGTCACACAGAGCATCAGTGTTTGCTGTGTTTTTAGCTGCACGCCGCTCAGAGAGCCCTTGCTAGCCCCCGCCTACCTCGGAAAACTCTGCCAATGCTCTACATAAGGCTCTGAACAATCGAAGAAGGCGACCTGGTCGGATGAATCGTGTTTCCTATTTTTTTACGGCCAGGTGTTTCTGCATTGTTTTCCTGGGGTAGAGACAGCAGCACGATGCACTATAGGAAGAAGATGAGCCAGTGGGGGGTTTGTTAAGCTCCATTCATTTTATTCCACTTATCCGGGGCCCGGTTGTGTGAGCAGACTTCCCTCTCCCCAGCCCCTTCCTCCAGCTCATCCAGGGGAATCTCGAGGTGTTCCCAGGCCAGTCGAGAGACATAATTCAGCGTATCTAAGATGTGCCCTGGGGCCTCCCCATAGTAGGACATGTCTGGAACACCTCACCCAGGACACATTCTTGTCAGACCCCCACACCACCTCAACTGGTTCAGCTTTACTTTGAACCCCACCGGAATGACTGAAGTCCAAACCCTAATCGTCCCTCTGTGAACCACCACCTTAATATGGTAGAGGGGTTTGCTTGCCCCAGTGATCCCAGGGGTCATGTTGTTGTGGGGTTTTTGCCCCCTGGTAGAGTCTCCCAGAGGGTATAGGGATAGGGTTACTGGGGCCCCATCCTGGAGACAGGCCAGGGGGCTGCAGGAGTAGCCTGTAAGGTTGTCAGGCGTCGCTCAAGACCAGAAGCCCTGGCAGTCTGATCGAGGCTGTCTATTCATGTTTATGTTACTTCAATACGTACCCCCTACTTAAACATGGCAGAAGACCGCCTCCGACCTGTCATGGCGGTGGTATTCCCTGTTCACCTCTACATCAGGAGCTACAGGTATTCAATTATTCAAAAATGTTTGACATTTGGAAACTCCTGAAACGTAGTGTTGAAGGTTTTGAGGTGTTCAGTCACCCTAAGTGAAACATCAGCTCTGCAAACTCAAAACAACTCAATATCACACGACACCTCAGAGGTCTGTGGAGTCCATGGCTCGACGGGTCGGAGCTGTTTTAGAAGCACAGCGGGACCTAACTTTGGACAGGAAGCTGCCTGAACTGTCCCCCTACAATAATACAGTAATGGCTTAATGCCATTCACACTGAACCATAAATGTAAATAAAATAATAAGAAGGTTCATTCATTGATCAGATAGATTTAAAGCATGTCAAACACGCTTCACGCAGTCACTTCTGCATGTCTGGCACATATTTCCTGATCATTGCAACACTTTCTTTAACAGATATTGTTCCTTAAACCTTTGCAACAATCTCAGTGTCATAAATTATGTGATTTACTTTAATGCTGTGTGATGAAACACGCGGTCAGCCGATTGTGCTCCCTGCTGGATCGAACTCATCACTGCAGCTTAGACTGAATCTGTGACCTGTCTACACGTCGACTACAGAATGGACTATTCATCGGCCCCGTCCGCCTCAGGCTAGCTTTATGTAAGCGTGTCCTCCCCACACCATCCACAGTAACACAAACCAGTCTTTGTGCCCTGCATCCTGTAGTCCTGACACAGCAAATTAAAACCTGAACCCACACATACACACACGCACACACACACACACACACTGAAACAGCAACATGGGCTGGATGTTGGCAAATTATCAGGAACGGCACCCTGTCTTTAACTTTGAAAGCAGATCCTGGTCTGACCTGCATTCCAGCCGCAGTCAGAACAGTGAACTCATGCAGGGGCTGCGGTGGGAGTGGAGGGGTCTGGGCTTGATCTAAGACACAGGAACCGCAAGCTGGGAGAGCCAGCACAGCAGGGTTTGGCACCGGCTAACTAGGTGGCCTCCTGGGGCATCACTAGCTTGAAAAGGGAGAAGAACGATTTTGTCATTGCTCTGGATATCCTCTGAAGTTAAACTGGTGTCTACGGAGCCTAATTCACCCACAGTTTTACATAACCCGACTGTGATTACTCAGTGTGCACTTTTGTTTTGACAAATATTACAGCTTCATCTTCTCTTGCCGGCTAGAAGAGCGTAACAAAGAGGGAAAGAGTCGACAAACTGCTGAGGTCACTCTGGGCTTTGCGTGGCCTGAATTTTCAGCACGGACAACGATTAACACCAACATCTGTGGATGATCACAAACTACGATGGCAGAGTCATTTTGAGTGACATCTGAGCTGTTGTTAAATGACACCAGAAACCCAGACATGCATTTATCTGTAAGAAGTCCACCTCTAAGAGTACAGAATAAAATATCTGATTTCTATCTAGGAAACAAGCATTATCTATTAATGTGGTATTAATTGAATCACACTGAGTTTTCTCACAGGTGTGGGCTCACGTTGGCCTGCTGATGTAAAGCATTTTCACTGCAGTGTCATAAAACCAAGCCAAGCCTCGTCCTCGCTCATTTAACCATCGCTGAAGCCCAGACAGGCGTCTGTGTGTGTCGGCTCTCTCTGTGCTCCACTTCCTGTTACCTGACTCTTCGTGGTTTACCCTCACACCTGAGTCCCTGTTGGTGCATTCGGATCCTTTCCATCTGCGTTTAAGTAAATGCTGATGTGGGCTGAACCTTTCCTGCTGCTGCTGCTGCTTTATATCTAAATGTTTCCACTGGGAAGGAAAGAAAATGTGTTTGTCACAGAGTTTTAGGAGCTTCATTAACAGTTCATGTACATTTATGTAACGTGCAGCAGAAAAACACACCGGATGGTTTTGGTAATAACAGCATTTATTCAAGCTGGCTTTGAACGAGACCAGGAACCTGTACTGTGACGCAAGTGAGCAAAATCAAAACATAATTCAAAGCGTTCAGTAAATTTGATTAAGGTCAGTGAGTTCAATCAGCATATTAAAGCTTAGAGAGCAGTGCTGTTGTTTTAAAGTCACTGGCAGCCAGTGGGGAATAAAAAGCAGGAGTGAAGTTGCTCTTAATAATAAATGTCTCTGTCCTTGTTTTGAAGCCTCAGGTGGAGTTGCTGGGCCGGCTCCTACCTCCTGCTCCGCCTGTTTGCAAACACCTGTTGGTGCTAACCCAGTCGTCTCGTTACCTGCTCTGAACCTGTTCACCTGTTGCTCGTAGAAACCTCCAGTGCTACTCACCAACTCTAATCTGTCAAAGGAACGACTCACCTGCTCATCCGCCCACCTACTCCACCAATTTTCCAATTTCACATCGTGAACCTGTGTTTGTGTTTTAACCTCCACGATGACCAGAGTCCCGTGTGATGTGTGGTTTCACGTTTCTACCAAAACGTCACTGCGCCCGCCTGTTAGCGCTGCTCGCCGAGCGACCCACCTGTTGTGTTTTGTTCCTGTGACGATGAACCAAACTGTGATAAAAAAAAAAAAAAAAGAACGTCTTTTCCGTTGTGAGCTCTGCACGTGTAAATAACTTTGGGTGAAATTGAAGTCAAAGCCCTCGTTTACGAGTGCTCCGCTGTCTGCCTGTTCTAGATATTTAATCAAATGCTTTGGCAGACCTCTCCAGCAGTATCAGGAGACCACTGCAGGGAAGAAAACTCTTGAATCAAATTGCATTAGCTTGGAAACTTGTGATTATTTGACTGCTTTTGTGAGTACTTGTATTAATGTGAACTGAAACTCCATTTTTAGACCGGATATTACTCGAGCGACTCGATCTGTGGCCTGTGCTGAGGACGCCCAGGTGTTCTCGGTGGTTATTCACCTTCACTGTGCAGCCAGCGGAGACGTCCCAGTGGATATGTAAAGTGTGACAGATCGCTTTATTGATGGTCTTCATGTGCTGCCGTCTTGTCTGCTGGTTAATGAGGCTGGCAGAGCCCCAACCTGACAGCGCTGCGCTTCTCTTAGGGCAGCATTGCTCCTACAGAGGTGTTGGCCACTGACCCAAAAACAGCTCGAGGCAGGAAACAGAACTCTGCCTTCTTTAGAGGATTAATAAAGAAGATGAAATCAAACTGTCTTCGAGCAGATTGGAATAATATGCATTTGATTAATGGCCCAGCTGAGCCGCAGGGCTGTGATAAATGCCCTTCCTGTCTGTGTAGTCTCAGATGAAGTCTACCTGACAGCTGGTGGCTGGCAGTGGGGAAACTGGCTCTGACTCACCGAACAGAACGCTGCATTATTCTGCAAAACTCTGCTTTCTCAGCTATAAAACTGCCAGAAGTCCACGTTTCAGCCACTACACACTGCATCACTCACCCTGCACCGATCCGTCATCCTCTCGTTTCATCTTACCCGACTTGACCCGTGGGAAAGGGCCGAACAAAATCCTACAGAAGCACAAGTGGGGATGTCGACCAGATGTTCATTTGACAAACCAACCATGTGGTTTTCATCTGTGATGTTGTTTGAAAATAGTTCTGATCCAT
The DNA here is from genome assembly GCA_015106755.1 of Etia nguti. Lineage (NCBI taxonomy): Eukaryota > Metazoa > Chordata > Actinopteri > Cichliformes > Cichlidae > Etia > Etia nguti. Next base: position 2,617 of record VUQG01025628.1, on the reverse strand, counting down.
CCATTTATCCATTTAGCCCTTTTCTATCACTCATCCAGGTCGCGGGGCCTGCAGTCTAAACAAGAGATGCTCAAACCTCCTCCAGCTCTTCTGGGAGATACGGAGGAGCTGGCCAAAAGATAAGATTTCTACAGCATGTCCAAAGATCTAAAGGATAAATCTCAATTTTTAGTGTTTCCAAGTGAGAAAAGGCCGAACATTTCTATTTTGTGATCCTCTTTTGGTTTCTAAATGGGTTTCTACCCAGAAAAGAGGTTTGGAAGCAAAAACATTGAATCTCGTTGGGAACCACAAAATACTAAAACCCAAAGAACAAATCCTGATAACAAGATTCAAGATTCAAGATCCTTTATTTGTCACGTGCATAGTTATACAAGTACAACACGCAGTGAAATGTGTCCTGATGCGCTCCTCGACTGTGCTAAAGATTCATGTGCATATCTTATAAAGAAAAAGGGAAAAACCAATGAAGATGGTCTGAAATCATATCATTGGACTGGAATGAACATTTGCAGTATGATACATGAAGCAGGTGAAGGTCCGCCATCCTTTTTTATCTTTGACATTCACTGCATTTCACAATGAAGAAAAAGATGAGCTGATAATGTGACAGATGGTTCCCACAAAACAGAACCAGTTTTAGAACCAAAAGGTTTCTGGAAAAGAAAAAAGAAACAGCAGCCTTTACCGTCATTAACGGGGGGGCTTTTTGACCTCCAGCCTCTGTGAGGGCAGCGGTCAGCCCATTGCTACTTGGTGGACCACAACAACCTTGCTGCAGCAAGAGTACTGACAGGGTTTATAAAGAGAGAGCAGATTTCTTCTGTATTGGCTTCCCTTCATTGGCTTCCTGTTAAATCCAGAATTCAAAATCCTGCTCCTCACGTACAAGGTCTTAAATAATCAGGCCCCATCTTATCTTTTAGGATTAGGCTTCAAACTGTCACAGCGGGGTACGCCGGTGTGTTTTGTAAATGGACCCAAAAGCAGACACAGCAGGAGACGGAACCCAACTTTAAACAAACGCAAGCCTTTATTTAGGCTGATGGCAGGAGTAAACAACAAAAGCTAAAGCGAAACAGGTATGACAACTAAACTGGAAAACTAACCATGAAAACTATGAAAAATGAATGTGAATGTGAATGTCCTAAGCTTGAATCAGTTATGTGCAACATGAGTTAGGCGTGAGTGTTACGTGAGTTGTTTTGGCTTTTCCATTCTCTACTCTGACAGTGGGGGAGTCCAGGGATAGTTGTAACATTTCTGACATTTCTGTCTGTAGCTTGGAGCTGGCATGGTCCCAAACACAAAGAGTGAAATGTTACAACTATCCCCATAGTCTGGGTTAGTTGTAATATACCCTGGGGTGAGATGAAAGGAGGGTACTGACAAAATGTTAACATGTAATCTTTTTTATTCAACGGCTGAAATCACATAAAAGAATTTATGTAGCTATGTGCGTGTAGGTGTGTGTGACAGAGTGCAGAAATATAGCTTTTGAACATATTCCAACAAAAAAAGACAAATTACGGAATTTTCCCCAACTGAATATTTCATTAATTTTAGTCAACCCTTCTTTGAGTTTGGCCTCATTGGCTAAGTGGGCATTGTAACCTACAAGTCTTGCACTAACATTTGATCATAATAATGAAGCTGAAAAGAATGTAGTGAACCACCTTCATCAACTGAACTGTGTGTTTGTGTCAGAATCACGGTGGTGACAGATGTATGGCACTCCTGGAGTGCAGGCCTCATGAGCCCACAGAGTACAGGTCAGGCACGTAACCCAACCTTCTTTTAGCTTTGAGTTATTGAAGTTTTCCATGCCCACAATAAAGAAATTCTCACCAGCATCTGAGGAATCTGCGTTGTCCTGTTCAGTGTTATTCATTTTCTGAGTTTTCTTTCGTGATGTTGAAAGCTTGGATTGTTTTTGGTTTGTGGGAGTGGATTTGCCCTGTTTCTGGCACAACCCTTCTTTGGGAAACTTATTTTCTGTTTCACCTTGTTAGACCCCCTTCTCTATTCTTCAAGGAGCATCTTGACTAGGGATGGGTACCGGTATCACCGGTTCTGACATAAACGGTAGTAACCAGACCGAAAAGCAGCGCACATTTCGGTGCTTTATTTTGGTGCTTTTTTTCCCCTGAGATGTCATACACTTTGGATTCTAGCCAATCATTTTACCTTTGCAAGGAGAGTAGGCGGGCCCAGGTACGTACGTTCTTTTAGAGCAGAGCTACAGATTAAAAATGCCCAAGGCGAAGCGTTCAAAAGTCTGGCTGTACTTCACAGCAAAAGATGCAAACTCAGCAGCCTGCAACAAGTGCTTTAAGGTGATACTGTGCAAAGGAGGTAACACCTCGAATCTGATGAAACACCTGGCGACGCATAGCGTTTTTTTAAAAGCCGAGAAATGCACCGTATTTGATAGCTTGCTGCGAGACCTCACACCAGTGTTCTGACATCTACTGCGGGTGTGGTGCCTGTTATCGGACCCGGAGTTAGCAACATCCACCAAGAACCCGAAGAGGAGAGTCCTGGCCCTAGCCCTGCCAGTGTAGCAGAAATGATGACGGATGATGATGGCAGCAGCAGCCGTTTTTCTCTGGGTGAA
>VUQG01025618.1:0-18690 GCA_015106755.1 Etia nguti | reverse complement strand
CACAGCTGAATAAACGTCAAACAGAAAACTGATTAAACAGAAGTGTGAGATGGTAGAATTTACTCCAGTGTCCTGTTATATTTTAGATAGCAAGGAGCAGACGGCTGAGTTTATTAAACTCCACCGAGACAATCTGGAAATTTCATTAAAAGTTTAATAAACTATCATCTTGTCTTTAGTTTTAGTTAGCACATACCTTAAACACTTCAAGCTGTAAGCTAATGATAGTTATATAAGAGCAGATGCATGCTGGTGCAATAAGTTGTACGTTTTACGTCCAATGGATGCATGATCTGATTAGTCAACTTATCACAAAAATAATCGGTGACTAGTCGACTATCAAAATAATTGTTTGTGGCAGCCCTAATCCAGAGCACCCCACCCAACCCCCATACCTTTCTCTCCTCCATTGCCACTATGTGCCCCCTTTACATTTCTGTCTGCCCCCTCATATATGCCTGTCTAGAACCGGCCCTGCTTGGGACCGTAGCACCACCGGTTTGAATTTGCATGCTGAGCATTCCGTCTCATCTTTTGTGGAGGGGCATGTGAATTGAGGTTAAAAAATAAATAAATAAAAAAACACATCAGTAGCAACTACTGATGTTTTTATTCCCTTGAACTCTGTTCACTAGTTTTACTGAAATGAGAAAGTAGTTTGTGTGCTGAGGATTTACATGGAAGACACGTTTAAGTAGGGAAGTACAGTTCTGACCAAGTCAGAGAAAACCAAAAACATCTTACTGTAACACTAAATGCTAAACGAGTTAGCAAGCCCATATTCTCGTCCTTCAGGAAGTTATTATTTTCACACTGGTACTGAAGCTTTGGCCTCTCTAAATGTAATGACTGATGCCCTAGTTTTGCCTGCAAGGTCAAGTTAACAAGCTGACATTTCAGACACCCCGCCCGGTTTAATGACGGCCATCTCTTTGCAGCCAATGGCTAATCCGGAGATTTGCAGCGAACACATAAAGACGTTACAGTGATATGTTTGCTGTCACGGTGAAATATGGGCAATTGTCACAAAATAGCAAAGCCATTCGTCTACTCAACCACGGACCTCTCCTGTCACGAATACACACAAAGTGCATACACTGCAGTGTACAAGATGGAAATCAGATAGTCAGACAATAATTTGAGTAGAGCCATAAACATGTGGCCCGGGAGATGAATTATAATAATTAATCCACTGTGTCCATTCCCAACCACCCCTCGCTCTAACTCTACGCAAATTCACCACATGCGCACGCATAATACACACTCCAAACCTCTCCACCCCCCGCCCCCACCCCCAGCCATTCAGGCTCGGGAACACAGCTGTGACCACCTCGGCGCCTTTCCAACCCAGTGTCACCAACGTTTCTATCGAAGGACATTGAAGGGGATTTAGTCTGTCTCTCTCTCTCCCTATTAAAGCCCCCTGCACCTTCACAATAGGACACGCTCTACTTTATCATGCCCATCATATCATGAAGCATTAACATGGGGGCCTACAATAACATTATTTATAGAGGCGTTAATATTAATATCGACCTGTGTGCTGTCAGTCGGCCTGATTTACTGAGCGCTGGAATGCCGAGCCATGTAGAGGTGGCAGGTGGACTAATTGAATATCAGTCACTGCACACAGCATGCCAATAGACACACTTGCTGCTGGACATACACACATACACACACACACGATTCACAATTGTCCAGTGTGCAAAACCAAAAAAAATAAAAATTAAATGACAGGAAGATTTAAGTGCATGAGTGCATTGCCAGCTCAAAGAAGCACAGAGCACTTCTGTGTGTGCATTAGACGGTTCACCTCATAGACTTTCTAACCCATGTTACACGGCAGCAATTATGACTGGGGATCTGCTGAGAACGTGTAAGTATATTGGACTCTGTTGTACTTATCTGCTCAAAACAGGCTCTGCTAATGAAACTTTACTCAGAGTGGCTCGTAGCCTCATAGCCGGGGTGTTTCATCGCAGAATTGTGTTGTCTGAGTGTGAGAAGGTTTTCTGACAGAGCACAAAGGTACAGGATTAGTTAGTAGCCATGGAGAATAATTAGGCTTTTGGGGGGGGGGGGGATCTGTCTAGTTTAGTCTTTTGTTTGTTTTCAAGGAAACCTCTCACAAACTTTATTGAATTTGAGGCACTGTGACAAACATGCTGATCAAAGTGTTTTAGGGGAAACCGATTTTCCTTAATAAAACCATTAAATTGCACTTTTAAACAACTCCCAAGCTAATTTCCTCAAAGTTTTCTGGTGGTGCTGAATGAGAAGAGGCATTTTTGTAACCATATTATAGACACATCACAGTTACGAGAATCTGTATGTAGAGGTACAGCCTTTTTAGCACCAGTAGTACTACCCAATCAAAAGTGAGCAAGCTTTAGCCACATGCAGATAAACAGCCCAGGAAGAGCATCATAGCAAAAACATTTGCTACGATGCAATGTCAGAACCACTGGGTAATGGTGGAAACAGACTTAGCTTTCTAAAAATTATCTTTTATTTTATATCCTCATCTATATTTTTACGTAATGCCTCGAGCACAAAGCCGAAAGTCTTGGCCTGGCTGTCCACTGGCACAAAAATACTGGCCACCCTAAGTCGTCAGATGATAGCCAGTGGGTTCCTAGACACGGTACACTAGCACATGGTCATTTTCATTCATTATTAACATCCTAGAACAGAGAATTTGATGTAATAAAATAAGGAAGGCAGGCAGTTATTATCCTTCATTTGTTAGTTTTTCAGAGCTCAGAGTCTAAAACGAGTTTGAGCTGGTATCTGCCTACTTTGCTAAAAGGTTTTGAAATCCAGCAGTGCTTCCCAGATTTATAATTTCTCCAGTATTTTTCTATTTAACCAGTACTTCTAATGAGTGGTCAGACTTAGACTTTCTCAAGGACATTATATTCAGAAACACACGCAGTTGCTGACAGCTACATGTTATGACTATATAAAAACCTATTCGACGCACTATAACTTGATTGAGGACAATAGCGGATTTATCTTTGTAGCAAGGTCAAGAAGCCTACATAAATTAGGAAAAAAGGAATTCACCCGGAGGGGTTTTTTTAAGTGAGATATGAACTTTAACTAAAAATTGGTTGTTTCAAATGACGGAATATTCTCAAGGAAGTAGTCCTTTCTTTAAGAGGAAGCTGCCCACTGGCTGTGTCTCTCTGGCAATTTTGTCTCACTGTAATAAAATGATCATAGGAACAGCAACAGAAGCTAAGTTTGTAATGTTAGCACCCATGTCTGTAATCTTTTGACAAACTTTTGAGGGAGGAAAAGATGATAATATCCAATTCCACATCACTTCCATAAAACTTCAGTCTAGGCTCCAGTGTGTTAAAGTCTTATTTTGTCAGCACATCTTTTGAGAAGTAGCTGAGAACACATCTAAAGTTGGATTTCAAACACCTGTGGCATATCATTTGAGAAGTGTGTACTATGGGAGAACCACTAGAAGTTCAAATCAGTCAATCAGTCACACAGAAGCTGCTCTTTTAGTTTCCTCATTTCCCTTGACTTCTCTCCGCTCAACCCCTTGTTTTTTCATCTGATCTCAACTTACTCCTCCTTTCACTATCTGCTCTCCTAACTTGATCCTCCACCTTAGTCCCCTTCTCCACCTGTTCTCACCTCCCTTGACCGATGCCATTCTATTGATTACATCAACTTAAGCCCTCACACATTTGTCATTCTTTCTCTTCATGCCATTTGTCTTCTCCTTTTTGTTTTTTCCTTACCCAGCGAAGATCTGATTTTTAGTCTTTTAATACCTGGAGGACAATGGAGACTGAGGAGGTGGGTGGCTGAGCGTAAGGTGAGGAAAAAGAGACATCAGGTGCTGCCATAGCAACATTATTTTTTCATTCAGAGAAAAATATAGTCTTTACTTTTGTGACATGGAGGTAGAAATTGTGTTGACATTTCATCATCTGGTTGAGGTTTGTGCTTTTTTATTTTACTTTTCAAGCAGCATACCTGTTGACATTTGCAAAGAGTAGGTCGTCCTTGTGTTTTTCTTCTTTTTGTGTTGCCATTTTTTTTATTTTCATGTGGATGCTTAGAGCTTCCCAGTTCCTTGTTCTTCTATTCTGAATGCACCCTATGTGACCACATTGCTGGAGAGAAACCACAGATACCCATTTCTGAGCATGCATGTTTTCATTTCCCAATTTGCCATGCACCATGATGCTTGGCCATCTGTCTCAGCACGGTGACTAAACTCAATGCCAATATGTTGCAGGGTCATGAGAAAACAAACCGGAGCTGCTTTCCACATGATTGGACAAAGCGTAACTTAACCCATGTTGTGTAGCAAAAACAAAACAAAAAAAAGAGAAAAAGAATCAATTAATCAGTTGTTCTGATGGTAGGCAAGATTCCCACTTTCTTGGATGTTGACTTTGAATGTATTTTAGCTTCCATGCTATACAACTAGCTCTTCATTCTGGCTGATTAATGGCAACTTGCCCGGTCAAGGGAGTGTCTCATGCGACGGAGGAAGCGGTAGTGCAACAGCGTGTGTGCAGTGAATAAATGCTGTACATTAAACAAATTCCCCCGCGCTCGTCTTGGCAGCCAGGCGTGTGGGAGTATTGCAGAATTTGGCCTCACATTTTTTTTCCAAGTGACACACAGGCGCGCATGCTCATGTGTGGAAACAGCCATATATATTGTATATGTGACTTTTTTCCCTCAGAAAATCGCCAAAACTATGCTATGTACTTGTTTTCAAGCCCATTCTGTGAAGTGCTTTGCACTCTTTCTGATATGCATGGCCACACAAACACATTACAGTTTCTCAGTAACATCTAAAAACATATTTTTTACACACACATCCAATTTCTACTCTCCCTTGTGCTGTAGTTAGTATACCAGGGACTCCCACTGCAGCTAGCCTGTTAGTTGACACTGATTGGCCAGTGAGGGCCAGCCTGACCCCGTTGGCCTGTCAGAATGAAGGATCATGTTGACGGTCAGCCGTCGAGGTAATAAAGCCCACAGAGGATGCTTGGAGATTGTCTACAGGCAGCGCCCAGCTCGTGAGACAGCGGGGGAGGAGGAGAGAAGTCAATAACATCAGGATGAGGACAAATAGTAGTCGGTGGAAATTTGTTATCCTTTCTTTTGAAAAAAACTGTACAAAGTTGTCAGATCAACAGAAAGTTTTGAGAGGACTCTTTGAGTGATTAAATTACACAAAGGGCTAACACTTCTAGATATAATTTATAGTGCTGTTCCATTTCAGCGTCACGCCTCAATCACAGGTGTATTTATATTGTAGTCGGGTTATTAATCAGATGACCCTTGATTCTTGTAGCTGCTATTAACATTCAGTCAATAATACCAACCAGATCCATATTCTTGCATATGGGATCCATGTTTTTACTTACAGTAAATATTCTGGGGATAAAAATGTTGTTGGTCAGGCAAAACAAGGCATTTAATGACAAGGTCTTGGAAAAGCCAACTGTGATGTTTCTCTTTCTTTTTTTTGCGACAGCTAGTGTTAGTTTTTGGTCAAGTTTTAGTTAGCAGTGATGATCAGTGTTGGGGTTGTTAGGGTTGTGTGTGCACATTTCTCGTTACTTTTTATAAGTAATCGTATTGTAACTTATTTACTGCCAGGTGAAAATAATTTGTTACATTGATTTCACATTACTCTGAAACATAGCCCATAATTAGTAGTTAACAATATGTATGCTAGTCCACATCCCACACAACGATCCTAATGAGATCCTAATGAGAACGTACAGACAATCGTTTGTTTAAAATGTGCTGAAGTGTGAACACAAAGCAAATTTGAAAACCAGTCCAGAGAGACATCAAAGTGATTTCTCCATAGAAACATGTAGAGGCAGAAATAGAGAATCCTGACTCTTGTCACTGTTACCTGTTAAAGATCCAGTTCTGGCTGCTGGGCTGGGGTCGCCATGCACTCAGCTTTAAAATCACTCTGGGTTCTTCACCAGCTTTGAGTTAGCATGCTGTCTGTAAAGTTGATTGCAAAGATTCAGTGCTGTGTTAGCACTGTAATGCAGTTAATTCTGTCCTGGACACAACTGGCACTTTACAGTCACAGTCTTGTCCTTTTGTGCAATGTCCATAGTGCCACTCCTCAAAAGCTGCAGATTTTCCTTGTCCCTGCACTGAAATCAGCTGATTGTAGACAAGTGCACAGGGAGCAAAGAGAAAAGCCTTTTTTTTGTTCTTTTGTTTTTGTCTTTGTAACACAAGTAACAGCATAATTGAATCTGTAATGTATCTATAAAGAGCTATTATTAATCAATTGTGCCCAACAAAGAGTGACACTGATAAACATGGTACAAAGCTACTGCCGAAGTGCATTTGGAGAAGCTGTCCACATAGGACTCGTCATATCCACACAATATTGACCATGCCCATGTCATGCTGTTCTTAATGATATTCCTGTTGTTAGCTCAAAAAAGTCTCTACCCACGGGGTAATGATGAGCTCCTCTGACTTTTCACTTGAGATAACCTTCCTCAGCTGCTCAGTGGAAGTTCCTTAGGGTGGACTTATTGCTACCCACAGCTGTAGACCTGGCTGAGAGCAGACTGAATATCGAGTGAGGCTACGGTGCTTTAGATGAAGCCTCCAAATACAGAGAAATTCACAAAAGCACAAAACTAAAAATACATGTCACTATACAGTACGCACAATTAATATATATATTTAAGTAGCCGAATATTACAAACACAAAAAATGTTCATCAGACACACAGAAATAAGAATGAAACAATGAAACAATTACATTTCTTATTAAAACCATGAACTTATTCCATACATGCAGTAGCCTGTTGTGCACGAGCGAATATCAAAACAAGTATCAATCAAACTCGCACATGCATGCACCTACAAGCATGCATACACCCACAGATTTGGACCAGGCTCATTAGAGATGTGAAGGAGAAAATGATCAAGAGAAGCCAGGAGGGACTTCATGCAGATTTGCACTCCATAGCTCTCAGGCAATAAGCAGCAAGCCTCCTCCTCGCCCGAGAACTGTCGTCCTGTGGTCACAAAAGGGCAAGAAGGGAGAGCGAGAGAAACTCATCACAGCATTTGTTGAATCCCCCCACCCACCACTTGAGGAGGTCGTTCATTTAGTAGTCCCTTTCATTAATGTTTCTCTGTCATTTTCCCTCTCTCTTTCTATCTACTTTAAAGGTACGAGCGAGTGAGTTGTAAGAAGCAGAAGAAGAAAAAGAAGCCACTGGAGAAGCTGAAGATATGAGGCTAAAAAGGTTTTGAAAACAACCCAGCGGTAAGTGGGCCCCTAAATTTTTGCACAGTGCGCCGCCATTTTAGATGGAGCAATTATGTTTCCAGAAGCTGCCTCGCACCCTGCATAATAACTGATTTTACACTGGTGGGCACAAATTCATGCTTTCTCAATCCTTTTTCTTTTTGTTCTGATACATTCTTCCTCCACGTGTTCCTACCTTCCACTGCTTTTCTATCTTCTTCTGCTTTTGCATACAAATCTCTGATAGTCACAGTGTCCCATAATCCCACATGAATAAGCTTTTCCCATTCATGTCCCTCTTGTCATTTTTTAACCACTGCAGATATACACATTCTAGTTTGCTGGTGCCGCATTGTTACCTGTGTTTCCAAATAACAATTATCGCTCAAAAAGCAAGGCTACGGCAAATTAACTTAACGGCCTAAATGAAAAAGATAATAGCCAATTTTTTTGTTGTTGTCTCTAATAGATAACAGAGCAGAGCATAGGAAGCAGTTAATCAAAACTATAGAATATCTAATGATGTTTAATTAAGCAAATCGCAGCGCAGTATTGCCTGTTTATTTTGCACGCAGTCACATGTACAAGTGCAAGTTTATTGAAGTTTGGTTCAAACTCCAACTCCAGTGTTTTTGTTTCCACGTCCTAATGACACAATAAACTGTCATCTTCCTTCACGCTTTGGGTGCACCCTGCGCTAAGCTCATCCATCCATGCTGACAGCCGTGCTAAGGCTGAGAGAGATATCATCTACCTGTCACCGCAGACTGGCACTGAGGAGCGCCTCCTGTACTTCTGCAGTTCTTTTCATTCAGCGAACGGCACTGGTGACTTTCAGATCTGGAAGCTATCGCGCATCAGTTTAGACATGTAATGTACCCTCCTGAATGGGGTTTATTTACAGGCTCATTCACTGCTCCACTTTGCTGCAGAATTCATCTGAAATGGTTTCTGCATGCATTTTTCAGTGAAACTTATGTTTCTACTGTATAGAGTTTCCTTGTGATTATAAATATTCATCCCCTTTAATTAAAGGTAACGCCTGCATTTAATTCTAATTGCATAATTTTCTGTATTCTTGTTACAAGAAGGCTTTGAAGGAAATTAAGAATATTGTGATAGCAAATTTAGCAAATAAACAGAGTGGCTGAGAAAAAAACAACAACAGCACACTAAGCAAAGTGGTAGTTAGAGTCATTAATAAGTCGGTCTTTCCACATCTCAGCTGCAGGCCTCAGACCATTTTTTTCCCTGATATTAACAAATTCAGAGGACTTTCTTACAAACGGTTACAGTATATTTTAAAAGACTGAGCATTAGGCTGTTTTTACATACTGCTCTTGGGGTGTAATATCACCATTTATTGAATTCTAACTGTACACGATCCACCCACCCTATGTCTCAAGATGTTCATATTATCCATTCAAATATTGCAGCAGTAGGAAAAAAAAAAAAAAAAAGTCCCCCAGCTTAGTTATGAAACTCCCTCATCTCTATTGCTCCAGTCAGGGAATAGTTTAATTTCAAGTTGATAGATCTAATGTAGGTGACTCCACAGACATTACATACGCTGCACACCGCATTCTTATTTCCATATCATCGCCTGATTATTAGTGCTGCTGGCAGAGCAGAAGACATGCAGAAACTGTGAATGAATATGAACAAATGGGTGTCAGAGCACATGCAAGCCCAGACATAACCCTCGTCATATGCACGGGGAGCCCTGCTTCTTGTAACCTTGCTGCCGGAGGCCACCAGCCTCATTAACAGCTGTATTTGGTATACTGAACCACGATGAGAGTGAAGTCTTGCTGCCCTGCTTCGTTCGACTGCAGAAAAGGTTTGGGAGGCAAGATGGCACATCTGGACCCCCCACTGTGGGCTCAACAAGCTGGAAACTGAGAGCGCGAAAAGTGTGTATTGACGTTAGATTCACTGACTGTGGCATTTACACATCAGCATAACAAAAACTGTATTTTAAAAAGTGTCCTCTGTGAGTTTCCTTAGTAGAAGAGGAAATTGTATTAATCTGTGTTCCACATGACAACGTGGTCGTCATAGCGTTTCTTGTCCAGATCTTTCAACACCTGTCTATCAGTGAAATAAACACATTTATCATCTCCTATAATTTTCTTGATATTTTAGCTGAGAAGCTTAAACCAAGATATAATAAGCAGATGAGTTTGTTTGTCTTTACACGGGACTCAAGCTCCACTCTCAGCTGAACCAGCACCACAGCATAATTTACTACTTATTTAGACTTTTCTCTCGTCTCCATAACACTTACTGTCTGGGGATTTTGTTGTTGTGGATTTTTCCTTTCAGTATAACCCAGCCTTAAAGAAAAATGCTCAGCCTGTAACGGGAGTTGCTAATGCTCTTCCTTATGTTTCAGCTTCCTGCATCAACCATGCATCTATGTAGCTAAATGAAGGCATGAGTCAAAAACTGAGTCCAATCAAAATGCTGACATTCATACCCTCTTGTGTTGGCGTTATTATTATCGATTATTTAAAATCGATTTAAAAGATTGGAAGCATCAATGAAACAAAGCTGGGAAAAAAACAAGCAGCAGCTACATATGAAAAGAAATCAGCAAGTGTTACATTTGTCCAATAACATAGGTGTAATCGTATCATTACTTTCAGTCTGAAATGGGTTTTTTTGCTCCCATGAAGTGGTTGGTACCAGAATCATTCCAGTATTGATGACTGGAAAGTGTTCCATAAAGAAATACCACAATATTTCTTATGTGATTTTTTTTTTGAATGAGTAAATAAATCCTCTTCTGAATGAGTTGCTGCTCTTCCACAGACAGCTGCAGTGACAGGTAGCCATGCTAATATGAATTTAGGGGAACATGATGTTCAGAGGAGAGCAGCTCTGTTCACAGTTTGGAAATGATTTGACAATTCATTTACTGGTGCAAGCTTTTTAGTTATGGCACTGCTGAGTACAAGGACACTGCACTTTTCCTATTAACCTTGTCATAACTAAAAATAACACCATAAATTGCAGAGAAATCCCAAAAGTGAAAATTCAGTTATGAAACTAAAATGGTTTTAGATTTTATTAACTAAAATTAGACTATTATTACTGCTGATTGCAGTCCTTTTAGTCTTTTGTCTTGTTAGTGCTATAATGTGTTTCACACTTCAACAGTATAAGCACATGATGGGCCTGGATGCATGTTTACAAAGTAACTGTGAAAGGTTTATGACTGCTACGAGAAACCAGGACAATGCAGTGATTGACGTGCTTCAAGTCTTTCACAAACCAAATCTCATTTTTAAGCCTCCAGGGAAAATAGCCTTAAAAATCAAAAGCCATTAGTACAACTTTTATTTTGCCTAGTAAGCATCTAATTGGACAAAATAGCTATTTGTTTTCACAGCTGCAAAACACTTCAGTTTGATTCAATTTGAACAAACACGGGCACTGCGGGCCACCAGTGGGGCCGCTTTGGCTAAAACTGCATGATCAACAGCAGCCATTTGCCCAAATTGGATGCGGCGTCTTTCGTTTAATTTTTGACATCTATTTCAGTTCACTGTTTTAAGTGTTTGCGTTGCCGATTCAGTTGCCTTCCTCAGCAGGAGGGAGATGTGAGCTCCTCTGAGTGTACCTGAATTGGACAAATCCATAAGGCCTTTGCACCTGAATGAGCAGACAGCAGCAACTGTTGGCTGAGCTTTAAAGACAGTTTTGAAGGAAAAGAGAGCAGTAGCTCTTAAGTGGCTCCTAGGATGTTAGCGGCACAATTAAACAAAGCTCTGCTAATCTTTACAGCTGGCGTCAAGAGGCACTGTGTTCTCTCAGAGCAGTGTTATCCGTAGCGTGGCACTGGTAGTCTGACAGGCTGGATAATGTGCCCTTCTGCCACCATCCTCTTCACAGCAGTGCCTTTACTACACACTTACTGTACTAGCAACAACCCTAATATACATCATAAAGAGGGGACCAAAAAAATGCAGTGATGAATTAGCATTATTTAATTATGTATGCTCCAGTTATTTGTTGCGGCATTTAAAGAAATGTAAATTGACCTCAAGTTTTTTAGGCAATGAATCTGATTATGCTAGCACGTGTAATTTCATGGTATTTGGAAATGAAGGATGTTTTACTATATATTCTCCCCTCAGAGTGATGATGTGAAACTATGCAGTGTGGTGCATTTTAATAAAAGTCCTCTCTGAAACTCGTTAAGCTTAATATCTTTCATCGCTCAATCATCAGCTCTGTCACAAGTTCTTGGCCACCTGTTATGCTGAGTTTGGCTTCATAATTATGCAGCATTTCATACGTCCCCGGTGGCTTTGAACCTACACACACTCAAAACTTAAGTGTCTAGCGTGATTTGCCAAACTGTGTAACAAAACTTTAAGGAAGCTGATGGAAGAGAACACACAACCTGCTGATATGAAACAAAGAAAATAGATATATAATTTAGGGTGGGGATGGAGAGATGCTATCTAGGTCTATTAATGCAGCCATTGCACTGTTGCCCCAGGATATAGAGCCTAATCCAGAGGAGTGCAAGTGAATGGGACTGTGGCTCGGTCTTGCCAGACCTACTTAGGTTCTGGTTGAGAGCACAGTGCTGTGTGGGCGAATCTATTCTGTCCTAGGCAGGGCACAGCATAAACATTGCCCAGGGAATGCAGGCAAGCAAGCAGGCAGGCATGCAAGCAGTCAAGCGGACAAGAGTAAAACTATAAGGATGGTTGCCTTTAATTTCCTTTCTACTGACTCCTCTCAATTGTCCGGGCCTGAGAGCAAGAGAGGGGAAAGAGAGAACAGTGTGTCCATGTGAGTGGAAATTACCTGTAGTAAAACCTTTTTTTCTTGGGCCTCCCTCACTAAAGTATTTACTCTTATCCACCCTCTCCCTCTCATATACTCTGACACATGCATGCACGCGCACACACACTGCTCTGATTCATCCAGTCGCTACCGTGAAGCAATGACTTGCCTGCTTACTTACTGTCTTAAAGTTATTTGCGTTTGCTCCATAGCACTCTGGCACTCTGACCTTCTGCCCCTGCATGTAAACAGAGTACGACTGCTCTCCCATCCACTACCCTGCCACTGCCATCCCCCACCTTCCAATACCAAATAAGGAAGACACAGCCACTGAGAGCCACCAAGTCGGTCAGTCAGCCCACTGAGAAGGCCATTAGAGAGCCAGCAAGCCAGCAGAGAGGTTGGTAGAAAACCACCGCTGGCATCACTCATCACTACTGGCCTCTATGGCTTTACCCGCCTCTCTGCGGTTTAGAAATACACACGCACTTATACACAAACACTCCCTGAAAGGTACACATATATATATATATATATATATATATGTATCCACATGCACGGTGACCTGAAAGCATTAAAGGCACTCAAATACAGTACCCTCTGTACAGTGGCGCATATTGAAAGACACATGCAAACACAGCACACAAAAATATCATTCAGTATAGATACAAATGAAATATACCCAGTGCACTACACATACACACAGTAATGATATATTACTTCATTAAAAGTATGCCAACACACAACATCAATTACAGTTTGGGTTCTCTCTGCGAGGCCTTCCTTTAAACAATCAAAGATGTGTTTCGAGATGTATATGGGTAATATTATTAAAGGTACTTATGTATGCCAGCACAAAAACACTAAACATGCCACGGACATAAGACAGATGACTGTTACCAGAAATCACATTTTGCATTCCTTAAGTTTTTTGATAAGCTAGTGACATATGTCCATCTGCTTCCTCAACCACATATTCAGTTCAGGGTGGCGAGCAGGGACAGGAGATGATCCCACTTATCATAAGCCAAAGGGTGGAGTACATCAGACAGGTCACTAGTCTATTACAAGGTCAACAAACAGAATTAGACAACCATTCACGCTCATATTGACACCTGCAGCCAGTTTACTTAACATGTATTTCTTTGATCTGCAGTAGGAAGCAGGAGAGATCCCATGCAGGCGACTGCTCAGCTGTGCTCCTCATGCTCCTTCATTCTAATGACAATATCTACTAGAATTGGCACAACTTTTCTCTTTTCCTTGTCAACCACCACTGCCTCTTACTTTTAAAACCCAAGCTTGAATCTTACATCCTGCTACTGCATGCTGGCCCGTGTCAGAAACACCTTTGCAAAGCCTGCAACTTGGATCATGCTGGCTGCAGTAGACTGCAGTACATTTGTTCTTGTGCTGCCATGGTCAGAACCTCTATGTTGTCCCTCAAACAAGCCTTTCTTAATCACTGGTATATTTTCTTGATGTCACCCTCTTCCTCCATCTGCTAACACTGGCAGATAGGACCAATATCTGCCATGATATTTTCTATTCCCTAGTCATTACCATTATCATCTGTCTTCAGCTGGCTATGTAATTCTTATAACACTTCATCCAGGGATCTGGCATTTTTGTCATAAGTTCACCTATGCTCCTTGCTTCATCTTTGATTGTGGTTTTAACACGCACTTATCCTTTCCATCCCTCTTTTCATTGCTTGCAGAGTCTCAGGGTCCCGGACCTTAAATGGGACACTCTGTGCACTGTGAGGAGGCTTCTCATCATATGGCCAGCTATAACTATTATAGTTATTTCAGCTCCCTATCTGGTGGTTTGTAAGCATATGTGTCTTGCAATATTCTTACTGTTTAGCACATTGTAACTATGCATTCCCACTTGTCCAGTCTGAATGACATCTCGGTATCCTCTTTATGTATCCTGGTGAGGTGGATCAGTGAGTCGAGGTTTGCTCACTCCAGGCACATAGCTTGACCTCATCCATGTGTTGGAGATGGCTGATGGTCACTTTTGTCCTGGACCTGGATCTGTGTCTGTATACTCATTTGCAGTGAGTATAGATGATTTCTTAAGCAACGCTGAGCTCCTGCTGAAGCTCATCAATGCACCATTAACCTTGAGCAGACCAAGGTACTGCAGAATCTATGTGTCAGCTCGTCAGTCATGAGCTTTTCAGCTCTTCACCAAGATTCTTAGACTAGGGAAACCAACCTTGACCATAGTCATAGTCAGTCTATGCTCAGATTAGTTTGCCGACTCAAAGCATCTTGGTGCACTGTTCAATCAACCACTAGCTGTTGTAATTACCATATGGTAATATTTTGAATGCTCTTCTGAGCTTTTGTCATATGTTGACCTCTACATGTTAATTCACCTCTACTCATCTTGCCCCATGATGTGACGCTATCATGGGGCAAGATGAGTAGAGGTGAATTAACATCTGCAAGCATCTCATCAGATGGGACTTTGACATTGAATCGGGGGAGTCTCATCCATGGTGTATGGTACTGTATTTAGTCTGGCCACAACCTTAATTCACAGCTCAGTTGACTATCATGAGCTATCCAGTGTCAGTCAATACTAATACAAACTTCAATGTGTTATTTGTGATTTATACTATAGGAAACCCATACAGCACTGAATTCACAGTTAACTGTCTGCTCAGTCTAGCAGTGAACTTGGAATTTACAGTTCAAGCAGGCACCGCATAAAGCATTTGTCAATTTTAACGGATTCAAAGAGGGAAAAAACTTCCTTCCCTCTCTTTTTTTGTGTCTTTGTATCTGTTTCTTTCTCTCTCTTGAAATTTCTTTGGTTTATTTAGTTGCACTGTGTCACCTGCATCCAAATGTCAGCTGAGTTCGACAGAGCTTGAGGGAAAACACACACAGTGAGGAAGCCATATTGAAAGTGAGCCATTTGAAAGAATTTCGCAAGAGTTGAAGGAAAGAAAGAGGCAAGAATAGGTCAGTGTGGCTGGTCACAGAAAAGCATTTCTGTATAGTTACACTGACTGAAATGTGTTACATTAACAATAACACTATTATTTAAGGGGTTTTTTTCAGATGTCCTTTCTCCCAAGACTATAAAGTTAGATACAAGAGACTTGACACAATGCATAGAATGACAAGCCGACTGTGCAAAAACTACATCTGAGCCTTGAACTGCAATCATCAGAAGTGCAACTGAAAACACTCAACATTAACAAAACCAATCAATTTCAGAAAGGAGCCTACTGTCAATACTGAGCTCTGGGGAATCTCAGCCAGATATTTCTTTAGTTGTTTTTCTTTAGTTGTGTGCAGAAAAAATGGATGGATGGATAAAATCTGGGGGTAAAATGTTGCTGACTGGGTAAGATTTGGACAATGCACGTGCACAAATGGAAAGAAACATAGCTTGACCTTTAATGAAGCCTGATCACACATGGGAAGAACACATTTTAGAGAATCAACAAATGCAACAAGACAAAAAAATGTCCTAAAAATGCAAAGAAAGCAGACAGATTTATTCTCCGCTAGCAGCATGTCATTCATTGCTCTCCCATTCCTTCTCTTCTCCCTGCACCCACCAAGCTCCTATCTCCATTCTCAAACTCCTGTCTATTGCAGTGCTCACTTGTGTATCAAGGTAATGAATTCATAATCTCTCTCAAGCTCTTTGTAGATCTCTATCGTGGAGGGAGATAAGAGCAAGCATCGTTGCTCTCTAATAGCCGTCAGTCTGCCTCTGTTCCCGCTTGCTCTGTGTGTGTTTGTGTGTATAGTATGTGTGTGCATTGAGGAAATCACCCTTCACCACAAACCCCTGCACACTGTCCTCCATTTTGGCTTCCAGTGAAGAAGGAAAAGATTCTAGCCTAGAGAGTCACTTATCAGCTAACTGTTGAAGCTACAAGGCGACAAATGTCTCTCAGAAAGAAGAGCGTTAAACACTGAGCACTAGTTCACTTCCTCTTGTTCTTCCAGTGCCTCATGTGCACTAAAAAAAGCACACGTGTCAACCTAGCTGATAAACACTCAGTCACAGGGAAAGTAAATATCTGAGAGGGTGAGGCAGACTCAGTGTAACTAAACTTATGACAAGGGGTGGCTCTCGAGGGCCGACAGGACGTGCACGTGTTTTTAATTGTGTTTTCGGTAGGGTGATGAAATGTCCTCCATTTGAGCACAAGCTGGCAGTAAGTGGGCTGTCGCCTCCAGGGACAGAGTGAGCGATGGCCTGCTGCTATCAGAGGTGATTGTGCCTCAACCCCTAGGGGTGACACAGATGAACGAAAGGGAGCAGGGAGACAATAAGGAAGAAAGCAACCAGGGGATTGACTGGCAACAAAAAGAAGCCTTGGAATTTGCGGTCAAGTGTCCCCAATTTAATACACCAGACTGAAATTGCCACAACATATTTGTGAATCAACATTTTGTTTAAAAACAAGAAAAAAAAGGCAAGTATGTATGTGATGATAACTTCTTGAATTGTCATACGATGGTAAATACTTGTAAAAGTTCAATAAAAACATTTCAAGACCCCAGAAAAAAAAGCCATACCTAATTTAAAGTTAATTTTACCACTCTTCCTCTCAAAGTGTCCCATGATAGCTTCTGTGTTTATACTCTCTGGACGTTCTGATTAAATGTGTATATACACACTTACAATTTCAACATTGAACTAAAAAGGGAATCAACTTTATTAGCATCCCTGTTAATGGGAGCTGGGTGAACAGCTGCGATCCAGAGACCAATGTGCAGTTTTTAGTGCAAGAGTCCACAGTGTCCAAGGGTGAAAATCGTGCTTCAGCTCTTGAGCACAAACACGAATGTGCCTCCTTCAGTTTAAAGCTTCATTGTCCTTTGGCATTTGCGGAAAAATATTTGGCACAAAGAACCTGATGTTTGGCCACAGAATCACCCAATATACCTTAATTGCCAGATTGATTCCCAAGACTCGGACTTCTCCCTCGAAATTATATTCAGATTGAAGGGTTGCCATTTTGATACAAAAGAGATGATCAAGGGTGGCATTCACAGAAGATTTTGATTACACCTAGTATAAGTGATGTAGTTTTATTGTACTCTGATAAACTCCATTCACACTTTAATGTTCAATAGGTCCCCTGTAATTGGAGCTGTGTTGGTTCCTGCTCCCTGATCCTCTATCCATTGTCTATTACATATATTAAAAACCATATGCCAAATAAACTATAATACAAAAAATTAAAACATTTCAAAGACTTCTCTAAAATAAAATCATCACATTTAAATGTTTATTGTACCCATTTCGGTGCATTATGTCTGACTAGTTAAACCTTGGAAATGGACTAACCCACCTGCAATGAGATTTTAACGTCAAAACCCAAGGCCGAAAACCTTTTGTTCTTTAGTTGACTCTGTTTATTCTGGGCACATACTGCCTACTCCCTCATTCTTTGATGTCTTTTGTCTCTTTCTTACTGTTTTCAGTATCTTCTGTCTTAATACACTTTGAAGCATTAACCAGAAATTAGCCAGTGCTAAATGCCAACTGCCTGAGCACTACATAGTTCCAGCTGTGATAGTGACTGGTGGCTGCTTATTACAGATCTCAACTGTGCTGCAACTATGATGATCTATTGAGTATATATAAAGCTGAGGCTGGGTGCAGAAAAGAGCAGCCCTCCCAAGATTAACCAGGAAAATTCCTGAACTTCCAGATGGCCTTGTTTTAGTAGACTCCCTTGGGGTAAACACAAGAATAAGACAGGGAGAAAAAGCAGGCATATAAATACAGCTGTGGTCAGAAGGTTACATACACTCATCATGGATATAAATGCCATAGTAACTTTGGACTTTTAATGATTTCTTTGGACTTCTTTTTCCAATATTGAAATTATTGTACATGATTTAATGACCTTAAAAACAAGAATTGGATGCACATGTTTGAAATTAATTTGGATTTTCTCCCCACTCCCCCCGCTAGTATTTGGTTAAATGCCTCTTAGCAAGGTGCACCTTGATTAGACCCTATTGGTAGTCACCAACAAACTCCTGGCATTATTCTTCCTTGGGTATTTGACCACTCCCCTTAAGCTGGGCATACACTGCGATTTTTTCAGTCGCGTTATTCAGCTCCTGCTCAAACTGTACGATTGAATCGCAGGGGTTAGAAGTTCGTAGGTCACGATGCAGGGTCTCACACTATACGGCCCGATGCTCTGATGCGACCTGAGTGCTCACACTGTGCGTCCATAACATGAAGTGTTACAAAAGCTTATAACACAAAATCTGTCTGTCGCTCTCCCTCTCTCTCTCTCTTTCACTCACACAGACACACACACACACACACACACCAACAACAACAACAACAACAGCAACTTTGCTAAATTGCTGATGAAAAACATTGACCAGGTAGCTGCAATTGAGCAGCTGCCGCTGCAGGGTAGGTATACGCACCTGCAGGGCAGGTAATCACGGCTCGCCAGGTTAAAAGGCTGAACTGGGTCCTATCATGTTGTTGCTGTTGGTGATGTGGGGCCGATCCCCAAAACAGTCGCACGACTGAAAAATCGGCTCAAAATGGGCCAAGAATCGCACAGTGTATGCCCAGCTT
>VUQG01025610.1:0-25828 GCA_015106755.1 Etia nguti | reverse complement strand
AACGTTTTGCACCGTCAAAGGCACCTTTGGTACCACCCAAAAGGCAGAGGAAGATGCTAACCATCGCACAAAAACATCTACACATGCTAAAGGAAGGTAGGAGTTACCGTATTTTTTGGATTATAAGGCGCATTAAGCGAAACAAAACTACTACAAAACTACTTCCGTACCATTGATTCATTAATGTTGAATTCTCTGGCAGCTGCTCTATTCCCATGTTCTGGACCTGAAAACAGGGTTTGATCTTTGGTTTCATTCTATAATACTGGACTTATTTTTCTACGAAGGTTTGAACTTTGAGAGTGTTTAAAGAAGAGATAAAAGTGTGAAAATGTTCATGCCTGTCTGAGAAAAGTGTATAAAGTGTGTAGTGAGGGGTTTTACAGCCTTAAAACATCTATAATAATTGTAAAAAATAAAGCTCGCTACTTTGCGGATTTCACCTATCGCGGGTTATTTTTAGAACATAACTCTCGCGATAAACGAGGGACCGCTGTACTGTAATATTAAACAACAGATAACATCAAACTAAAAGTGAGTAAATTATCATTTGTTTTTGGAGCCAGCCTAAAGTGGACAAAGAGTCAGTTTCTACAGAGTCCCATGGTAAAAAGGTCCAACGTAACATTAAAAAGCATGTTTATATCCTCTTTGATAATGACCTTTTCATAACAAGTTGGTCCATTTGGATCTTATTAAAGTGGGCATGAAACACTAGGTGGATTAAAGCTATTGTAAAGTGTGGAGCATGGCTTTAAAAACTGTCATAGACTTAATGCTGTCTGAAGCTGGGTTTAAAAAAATACATGAAGTTTTTACAGCATGTGTACTGCAGTACAGATGGTACTACACCACAGTTTTCCGACTAGTGACAGAACCGATGATTTGGTGGAAAATTAGGACCTAAAAATTGGTCTAACAGGTATCACTTTGGAACACCCCAGGCTGCAGCAAAGACTTGTATCTTTAAAAAAAAAAAGAAAAGAAAGTATACTGTCCACTTTCACTGCGTCTCTTAAGCAGTCAGTAGTTTTGCTATTGTTGGCTACCTGCACTGAAACGGGAGAATGCACTGGTTAGCCTTAACTAAGTACTGAAGTCTTAACACAGAAACTTACGAGCAAGTCTGATAAAACACCTGAGATGAAAGATAAGAGATGAAAATACTTTTACTAATGAAAAACAGTAGTTTAAGTCCTTGACAATAATGAACAATGAAAATACTGTATATCTTTGTGCCTTTTCATTCCTGGTCACATAAATATTTGTTCCATTTAAATGGAATAAATTCCATTTACTCGGCAGAAATTAAAACAGTTCAGTTTTGAACTTGTACAACATTCCCATTTTTCACGATGATCAACATTCACGTGAACTCAACATCAACCCCACAGTCATGATTCCATCACTGCAGAGAACATTACATAGTTTCACTCATTTTCTGACAACTACCCCCAACACAAGCCCCAGTTCTTTAAACCTCAACCTAACTATAGTGTAATCCAAGGCCAGTTTTTTAATAGGACTTAAATTTCTTTGGAAACAAAGTCCCTACGATGTAGAAGTGCAAACAGATTAGCGTCTCTACAACATAACTAAAACAGCAACAGCTCTGGGTTCCATTTGGCTTGACAATTGAGCTACGATGGCTCATGGAGGTATGTGTCCTCTCATCTGATCCATCTTCCTTCCTAGCACACCATGCACCACACACACTCCCTCCTCCTCCTCAGATGACCGGGCTGGAAAATTAGCTTGTCACATTGGATTTGAACTGACCTGAATGTACCCACCTCAATCCCAAACCCCCATCCCCCCACAACACGTACACCACCCACATACACCCCCACCGTCCCTCTGCCCGGCGTGTTGGATATTAGCATGTGCATATGTACTAACTGATATGTCAGAAAAACCTCTACTAACATATCCCCAAATACAGCATTGGGCCTTGTTCAGGGTATCCCTGAGCAGGCCTAGGACATAAGTATGTTGCCTTGCCTTGTTCTGAAGTTATTGCTTTCATGAGATTTTCAGAAAACTTGAGGTCGAATTTACTGAGATTCAAACTCGTCTGACATTTTTAGTAGATACACCTATAGTATCAATTTAAAACTTACATGTCACTTTGTTCTCGAGTTATCGCATTCACAAACCTGTGTCCATGTCACCCGCCTGCTTGGCAGGGTAATGGCAATATTCCATGGCTGATATAAAGAGCACAGTTTTCATTAGAGATGTGCTGGAATGATCTTAAAACTAGAAACCAGAGAAGTCGAAAAGTGTGTGTTTACTATTATACACATATACAGACAGACACACATATCTAAGCATGTATACACACACAGGCACACTAATATAATTAGAATGTGTGTATGTGTCTGTGCATGTGTGTGAGGACCAACAGCAAAGATGGTGGTAGATATAAATTTCCAAGGGCAAACAAAAGCATCTTCTTAAATCTTAGTTTGGGGAAAATTAACTCAACACTTACTTACAACTGTGATTCTACATATGTAGCACTTTCTTGCAGTGACCACTAAAAATAAACGTAGTTTAGGTGACGCTTCAACACAACCACCCAACAGCTGGGCAGCACTTCACAATGGCTGGTAGAGGGACACTGGCCCAACCAACCCAGGATCGTGGCTGTTTGAGGTAAACTTGTCACTACTCTATAGACAAACTGTAATACTAACAGTATTTATGAACATCTCTGTTTGAGCTTTACACAGAGTGATGTTTATGCAAATGGCTAACACTGGCCAATTTATCAAGCTGGCTGATTTATGAGGAGCGGCTGGGAAGAACTTGGTCACTTTCTTTAACTTGACAAGTACGGCTCTCTGAATTCATCTGTAGGGATGAATCAGTGTCACCGCATGCAGGGTAAAATGGTGTGTGGTCACACACCATTTTACCCTGAGGCAGGCGTGCGTGCATGCACAACCTCTCCTCCTGATAGATAAAGTCAAGTTCAGAGTAGCTGCAGCATTTTTTCCCTTTTCTTTTTTAATACAGACCCTGCAGTTGTACAATGTAGCTCTGATCTTGTACGTACAGCATGCAGAAAAACCATACAATACATTTTCTTTCATTTAGCACCAAATCAACACAGCTATGGCCTCAAGCCACTTTGTGATGTAGGGTAAAAACCCTACAACATTAGAGGAAAAACTCCAACAATTAGACCACCCCCTGTGACCGAGCACTTGGTGACAGGGTGAAGGAAAGACTCCCTTTTAACAGGAAGAAACCAGGATCAGAGAGGGGCAGCCATCTGCCCGTGACTGCTCGGGTGTGAGGGAAAGAGAGGAAGACAATGGGGCATATCCTGCCCCTTTCCTGATTTTCTTAGTTTGTTGCATGTTTGTCACACTTTTTAGTCTAATAAAGAAACAATTAAGTAAATAAAAAAATGCTGTTTTCAAATGATGATTTCATTTATAAAATGGAAAAAGGTTATCCAAGCCTACCTGGCCCAGTTTTAAAAAGTACCGTAGTGCCCTGTGTAAAGGACCTGGTGATCTTTTCACTTGCCAGGAAAAGATCACCAGGTCCTTACCAGATTCTACAGTTAGGTAGATACAACCTCAGATCAACCACACACGACATTGTACCATATAGTTTCATGCCATTATTTAACAAAAACCAAACTAAAACACAGAAGTAGTGTGTGACAAACCAAGTGCACCCAAAACTCAATAACTTAAACGATCACCTTTAGCAGCAGTAACTCTGAAGTCATATTTCTTAATGATTTTAATCAGTCTCTCTCATCATTGTGGAGTAGTTCTCATCTCTCCATCACTGTGCTCAACAATTGCTATGGGAATATTGTGTAATTAAAATAAAAAGGCTTTGGTTTTCACCAAATGTGTCACGGTGTATTATGGCTGAACACTCCACTATGGGCTTTATTTACTAGACTCACATGAGTGATTCATCGACCTGTCATGAAACCAAAAGCTTCTTCAATCTAAACTAAACATTTAGACAACGATATCAGGCCCTGGTAGGAGGTGCAATCAAAGAGTAGGAACCAAAGTGTTTATTTTTCTTTGGGTTTCACATTTAAAGAGACTAATTCCCATGAGAAAAAAAATTATAGGATATTTTACACAAACAAAAACGGGACACTCCATTATATGTGGGTCTGAAAAAAAATGATTTAGCCACATATAGGTCTCATTCATGCCTGCTGTCATCATGCGAAATGAGCTGTACCTTCCTGTATGTCATCCAATTAAAAACACACACCTAGCTGCTGACAATCAAAAAGAAATGTTTGAAAAACTCATCTTTTGTTGCCTCTCTTTTGTTGAAGAGGCTGACTTCAGAGAGAACTGTGGAAAGTTCTGATCAAAGCTGAGCTGGCATTTCACCATGATTGAGATTAATAATGGAACATTAGCATATTTTCAGATTACCATCCCACTATCTGTTGTCTGAGGCTGTTAAGCAACATTTCATCATATAATCACTCTCTACATCTTACTCAATTTGTTGGCACATTAAACTGGACAGAAAAAGCCAGTGTGTGATCTTCACAAGTTCACAAAATGAATCTTGCTCCTAACCATTAAAAAAGATTCTGCTGGTTTTGATTTATAAAATTAAAAAAAAAAAATCCCTTCTCTACCCATCAAATTCTGATTAGAAGCTCATAAGCCAATTGAATTCCAAAGAAGGGAAAATATCAGATCATAATCGTAGTTCATCTGTGACGACAGGAGCCCATCTGTGGTTTGGCCCCATCTGGAACTCTTTTGCTAATTTTAGATGTTTGGTAATCTTCTCCATCTTAATCCTGACACAATGCCTCCCTCTCCTGGTCATGGTGGGGAATTTCAGCAACATGACAACCCTGCTATATTCAGTTGGCACTTTGCTGGGCACACCTCGGTAAAAGGTACACCTCCTTAATGAAGGTCCTTGGGCAAGATATTGAACCCCCGCCCTCAATGTAAAAGACAGTGGATATTGGATCCTTACTACAAGGCTCTGTATCTGGGTTTGTTAAACTAGTCCCACACCTATCTAAGCATCCAGTTGTCTCTGAGCACCTCAATCCCTGTCGCAGTCCCTTACAACAAACGTACTGCAGGCTACATCCTCCACACCTCAAACTCTTGTTAAGGATGACGTAACTGGGCTGTATCGTTGACATCACAGATGTCCCATAGTTCTCTTGATCGGTGTTGTTATGGGTTTACCTGGAGGGGGACATTCCCAAATGTAGATAAACATAGATTTGGTCAAATAATTAGTAATAAGACCCAGTTACATCCATCAGGGGGCACCAACTATGACAGACATATGGCACCTGCTCCAACTGGGTCCCCTCCCCAAACGGAGCAGGTTTGGCTCTTGCTAGAAGAGACGCCGTCCATCCCACTTTGGATGAAGCAGCTCTCATTCCCGGCCAAATTCATTCAACCCCTGAGAACATCGTGAGTCTGAGTTGCAGTCTTAAGATTTGCAGCTCAAGCTTCTGTAAAGTTTGTGTTATTACAGCAGATTTCTCTTTGAAAGTGCTGTGCTCAAGTTCAAGGATGCAAATCTTCGACTCCATGTGTCATCACAATACCAAGCAGCTACCCAGACTCTGCTGCCACAGAGGTCGATTAACTCATTAATAATGTTACATCCTGTGTATGACCCTGGATACTGTGGCTCCTCTGAAAACGTAAGCCCGTCTCACTAACTTGGATCGTCATTTAACCTGAGAAATCATTTGTTAAGTAAGCCCTGCGTAACGCTGGGACATCTTATTGATTGAACAACTCTCCTCCCATCACTGGAGCCAGGCTGACAAAGAGTCGGCGCTCTACTGAGCCAAGAATTCCTTTAACCTTAATCAGTAATGACTTCATTTTCACGATAAAATTTTAACTATTAGAAAAAAAAATAAATATTCATAACCATAGACATATTACGTACAGCTACTTTTACTACAGCTGGGATTTAGACTCACTCCAGCTGATTGAGAATTCCTTCCTCCAGACCATCAATGTCTCTATTGGACCACATTCCTACAAGATTGAAGATTAATTAATAGTAGGACGACTTTGACCAATCTTTCACTATTGATGGGCGTTGTACCGCAGGCCTTCAAGCTGGCAGTAATGAAGTCATAACTTAAAAAGCCACCAGTTGACCCAGTTATCAATCTCCAACCTTCCTTTAAAAAAAAAAAAAGCAAACTTTACCATTTAACAGACCTCAAGCTTTAATATCAGGTTAAGATTCAATTGTATTTACACATTTTATGTTTAGAGTGCCCACTGATACTTGGGTCATGCTGAAAACCTGCGTTTTGTTTTGTGTATCTGCCCACCTGTACCAGTTTGTAGAAGTAAGCATACTGGCGTGCAGTGTTTTTATACTGGCTGAGGACATCCTGCACAGCCTGTGTGCCCAGTAGGAGCTGCACATCCTCTTGCTGGTAGTACAGAGGTATGTCATACTCTTGAGGAAGACTGCGGATGTATGGTAGCCAGAACGAAGCAGGGTTGGCTCGCTCACACAGCAGGTGGAGGGCCAGCGTCACATTGCCCATGGCCTGCAGGATCCGATCCTGGCTATACAAAGGACCTGCGATAAAGAGGTTACAGGGACTGGGTGATATGGCCAGAAATAATATTTTTATGCATTTATTTATTCAGTTTAAAAAATTCCCATCATTTTTAAAGGTTTAAAATATTATAAGTAAACTACCATGAGATTAAAACACGTTGCATTGTGATTTTTTTTCTCTTCCATAACAACGATTTAAACATTGCTGCATCCTGACGGAGTCGAGTTCCTTTTACAATGAAGATCCAGGTCAACCAAATTCTGACCACTGAGAAAAGAAACTGTGGCTGAACTGGTGGCAACAACTCAAGTGAGCCGCACCCAGCAATGTCCTTTGGTGGGTTTGTTGCCAATGAATACAAGGAGGTATGAGCAAAAACTTCTTTTTCATGGTGTCTTAAGGTGTATTAAAAAGAATGAGCCAGTTTCAAAGTACTTCAATTCCACAGCCGTTTACCAGTAATGACCAAAACACTGTGAGAAAGAGGGAATCTGACATTTCACTCTGCTGGCAGCATGACAGCAGCAATGGCTGCAGTGACTCCACAGTATGGGACAAGTCTGACTGTCACATGGACATATGCCATGTGTCTGGAGGGGCACAGCACATAACTTGTGTTTTAAATGTACCGTGAGCTTCGATGGCCATTAGTTAAAAAAAAGGATACACCCTTCATGTCACAGCATTATTGAAATTATTTCTACATATGTTGACTGATGTTAGAATAAGTAAAATAACACAAAACACATGAAAAGGATCTATGAACGTGGCACAAATGAAACCAAACCTGACTAATAAACAACCTTTGCTGTTGTTCTGTCTTCAGATTACAGATTAAATAAAAGTATTTACTGCAGCAAATCAAACATGCATCATCTCTGTGACATGACTCCTCTCCACTGCTCATTTGGACCTGTCCAACAATGCCTTTGTTCTCTTCTGTTGTACTGACCCAGCACGTGTCCTGCAGCAGGCCGACAGGCTGACTGTGCAGACTTGGAATACTTTTTAGAGGAAGAGATCTGGCGTGCTACGATGCCCGCTTTACGTGTAAAACTGTATTGTAATGAGCTATAAGTTGTAAATCACTGAGGTTCTACACACATCATCTTAATTTCTTACCCAGTATAGAGTTCTGTGCCGATTCCACTGTCATCAGCATCTTCCTGGGAATCCACAGGAATAGTTCCTCTGCCTGTAAACCACACAGTAAATAATACTGAACACAACAGATCACATGGTCAGCCTCTTTTAAGAGGTCAGAGTATTTATCAACTTCTGATTTTAAAATGGATTTGACATTGATGTACTGAAAGCCTGTGGAGTGCTGAGTGAGGTCATTTATGCAGTGAATCAGGTCCACCAGCCCAAGAACACAATTCAGATATATTCTGAAGCATCAGAGCAGACAGGTAGGCCATGGACTAACCTGCTACTTCAGGGATATCTGCACAGTGTCTGTTGCACAGTTATCCAAGTAGTACCATCTCCCTGGCACTGATTGGTCTTATTTGGGCAGTTGGTAGCTTCCAGAGGTAGGTGTAGTTTCAGGCAATGCATTTTTTCTAAACAAACCAAGTGTGGCATAAAGATGTGAAGCCATGATGCCAAAAACACCTTATGCATAAAAATGATGGATGCATAGCCAACACTTGCCCCAGATAAAGCAAACAGTAAAGGTATGCTAAAAACAAATACAGTGATTACCAGCAAACTGTTAAATTCATAATCCATTAGAACTGACTCTACTGCAATGCTGTAGTGCAGCGGTCCCCAACCCCCGGTCCGTGAGTCGTTTGGTACCGGGCCGCGAGAGTTGAGGCTCGGGTGTGAAATTTACGGTTTTCAGGGTTTTTTATCATTAACTCAGTTTCCCTGGGTCTTTTCCCGTGTTGTAGTTGTGTGTCTTATTTTGAAAGAAATATTTACACGTTACCATAGCAACCAGGGAGCATTAAGGGGCAGAGAGGAGGATGGTACTCTCAATGTTGTTGGCGCATTTCAGGAGGACATTTCAGGAGGAATAAAGTTACAGAATTACACAGTGAATTCGTGTTTATTGTTATATTTAGAAAATACCACAGTTTTTGTCTTAGTCGTATCATTTTATTTTGTTGTATTTAAAGGCCGGTCCGTGAAAATATTGTCTGACATTAAACCGGTCCGTGGCACAAAAAAGGTTGGGGACCGCTGCTCTAGAGTTCACCTTTACTTGCTCAGATTCATTCTCCACACTCTGGACGGCCAACAGTCTCCCATTGCTCTACACAGCCAGGAACCAGTAGCCGGTTCTCCACCCATTTGTCAACCACTCCATCCCCTGTGATGTGTCTCAATATCAGTTATTACATGTTCATCTATCAATCTCAATGTGCCAAATTTAGCCATTTTGACCCCTGTATAATGACACATTTTCATATGAAAGCTGCTGTGAGTAAATATTACATGTTACTGGGTGAGCAGGTGTATAGGGGTGGGAAGTGATATGAATTTAGTGATGCCGATTCGGGGTGGGTATAGTTTTGGAGGTAGAGTAATGATTACTAATCGGAATTGTTTGATGGTTTCATGGTTCGATCTCTGGCTGCTCATGCACATTGTCTGACAATTACCACTTAACAATATAGACCTATAGGCTACAGCCTCACACACCAACACAAATCTCTATGCTAATGGGGACACACAAACGATCTTTCTCTCAGTATTTAGGTATGAACACAAAGATGAAAACCAGCACAAACACCCTTAAATTGATTCTACTTTAGAAACATGAGCAGCTGGTAACAGAGGCTGCAGCCTGACTGCTCATCAGTTTGTCACCTGTTGAAGTTAATGGTCTGTTTCCTGGGCTGGAGTCGGCATTCACTCGCCTAACATCACTCTGGCTTCTGCCGTCTGTGCAGGGGCTTTCGAAGAGCTCAAGCTGCACTTTACCACTGCGCTCTTGTCCTTTGTGCAAGTGGAACCGATAACCAGGATTGATGGGCGGACTAACAATTCCAAGGAACTGAACTACTGGAGTTCCTTTAGAGAACCTTTGTAGACCCAATTGTTGCAAAACCTACAGTTTTGCAACAATTATTATATTATAAAAGACCCAAAATTATAGGATACATTTTAGGAAGAGTGTTGAAATAAGACACTATGAAGTTTTACTTTTGAGTTCTGGGACTTTAAAATGGACTCAAAATGAACTCTTTGGCAGTTCTAGTATAAAAAGCTATTCCTCTATCAAATATCAAATGTTTGGTCATTTGATGGTGAAGCAGGAGGTAACTTCAAAATATTTTCTAAAAATCAAACTTGAAAAACCTTGATGTCTCTGGTGGCCCTCAGGCCATAGCCTTCCTTCCCAAAGTTGGCCACAGTGAAGCATTCACAGGACGCCCCATTTTCCTTAGCCCAAGACATTAGGTCAGGGAAGTGGTCCTCCCTGCTGCCCTCAAACACAACAGACATGCCTGAACGCATACACACAAAAACAAACATTATTATTATTATTATTATTACTTAATTAGTCCAATGGGATAGGTAATGGTAAGTTTCAATCGCGTGTTAACATATTATACATGTACTTACCCTTCTGCTTTTTGCGGATTCTTTCTACTAAGCCTCTTATTTGGATGTACTCCTCCCACTCTTTACCAGCAGAGGCTGCTGCACTGCTGCATTCTGGGAAAACACATTGTCAACACTTCAACTATACAGCCACCGTAACCAAGAAACAAGGAGGAGCAATAAATATTCAACCAGGGAGCAGAAATCAGCACGTGAAGGCTGCTGAACATCTGCAGAAAGTCATTGGTCTAATGTCTGCTGTTGATGCAGGATCAGGGCTACTTTCTGTATCTATCATTAAGCACTCAGCTATCAGGACTTAGTTCAGCTATTCAGACTGCTCTAAACACAAAACGAAGCTAGTATTAGCTTACATAAACAGCTTGTCTGTATGCTAATGCATTTATTTCAACGGCACCTCAAAAGTCCGAACATTGCAGTGTAGAATGCCGCTCTGATGATGCTTACCAGTATATCTCCATTTTACTTTAAAGGATTTTAATATTTCCCACCAGGGCATAATGAGCATTTCATAGTTTTGCCTGTTAAATTTAACACTTTAAATATCATCCAGTGTTTAGCATAACATCAACCTGTGTTAGTACATCAGTCTCACTGACCTCTTCTGTAATTTTACTGGTGTGTAAATCAAAAAAATAATTTATATTGTTAGGTACCTTATTATAGCCTGATTTATTGGTATATTTATTGTATTCACAAAATAATTGAGCAGTGTACATGCACACAAACGGTTTTATTTTAGCACTGAATGTAAACATACTCTGCAACAGTTCAGCAATCAGGTTCGTCATCTCCTTGGGGGGAACCACAGCCATGGCTCCTGAGCCTGACTTCCGAGTCTTCACCCGACTCTTCTTTCCCATGATGCTGGATGGACAACCAGGCTGAGACAGAGAGAGAGAGCACACCATTAATCACTGTTACTCTGCTCCACATTATTGAGACATGTCAGTGTGACATCAGCACATTACAAACCAGTTGTTTAAGCTAAGTTAATACATCAGTGAACCATTATATAGACTCTCCAGCTGCAGCGACATTCCTTTTCACAATACAAATTGATTACAATAGAAAAGGAAGAGAGTTTTTACCAATCTGGTTCCATTTCTGCCCTTCATTTCATCAACCACAAAGTGTTTCACTCTTACTTTCACAAATACCACACAGCTGCTCACTGAAATTCAGCAGCAGTTGTCTTCATAGTCCAAAGACCTTCATTACCAGAAGAACAGGGGGAGCCATCCTGCAACGGCCAATTCAACATTCATGGGACAGCTTGGAGTTACGTGCTGCCAGTAAACCAACTGCAATATGCAAGTGATGGTGGTTATCAACTTGGTAGGTCAATCTAGATTTTTCAAATCTAAAGACAGGTGACAAATGACGAGGAGAAACCTAAACCTGCAGGGCGAGGAATCTATAGCGCTGTGGGGGGAATTTAGCTTCCATGGTTTGGGTCTACTTTTCCCACTGAAAGTCACTGCTAATCAGTTGCTCTAAGTAATCAGTTTCATTCTATGATGGGATGTTTCTTTTCTTATGCAGTCAACAGACGCTAAACCAAATGAAGTATTTCAGACCAGAGTGTTAGTGTGTTTTCCACCACCACCATTCAGGGAATGTCTTTAGAAACGACTCTGCCTTTTCATCCTTTTTAAATACTCTTTATTCAAATCGTTTATTAAAATAGTCTCTATTGATAAATGTGTCCCAAAATGGCTGGATCTCGCTGTTATTGTGTCATGTTTCTTTTTGTTTAAATCCTGGGCGCTGAGTGGGCTTAAAGTGATGCTTTTAATTCACACGCTGCTCCTAGATACCTTTCTATTGCAGCTCTATTTTTAGTGACAGTGCAGTACTCACATTTACAATGGGTTCACAACTGAGCACTACAGAGTTGGGCATTAAATGAAGCACTGAAGCAAAAAAAATAAATCAATAAAATATTGTCTCGAGGATTCACCTATCTCCGTGTATTTATCCACCAATAGAGCACCAGTTAGGTACAATGATTTTTAAATTTAAAGCAATTTTATTTTCTGCCCAAAAACGTTAGAAATTCAACAAAAAAAATCTGTAGAGTTGGAGAAGGGAACTTATCAGAAACACAAGTTGACAAAAAAAAGCACTGTCTGAACGCGAGTACAACAAATCTGTTACCAAAGC
Organism: Etia nguti; assembly: GCA_015106755.1. Taxonomy (NCBI): domain Eukaryota; kingdom Metazoa; phylum Chordata; class Actinopteri; order Cichliformes; family Cichlidae; genus Etia; species Etia nguti. Next base: position 13,503 of record VUQG01025610.1, on the reverse strand, counting down.
TGCTGATAAAGGGCGTGCTACTGTCACCATGAACAAATGGAATTAGAAAATACTTTTAGAAAAACCTCAAGTGTGTTAAACGAGCGACGTTCCTGGTGACTAGTCTGACACTAAGAAACACTCAGATATCAAGTTAACTTTGAGATTTGTTTAATGTGAAAAACTCCTTAAACAGAGGCACCATTAGTCACATTCTTCAAGAATGAATCACGCTGGACAAACATTTATGACAACCACTTCTTTTTCAATCGAAATTAAAACAATAAATCATCCACACATTTTCTTCCACTCATCTGAAGTCAGGTCGTGCGGACAGCAGCCTAAGCAGGGAAGCCCAGACCTCCCTGTCACCAGCCACATCTGAAATGAAATTATCTAAATTTGTAAAATGAATCAAATCTCTAAACTTGATCTTAAATTCTTATTTGTTCAATTTTACTTAAAACTGGGAAAATTAGCTGAAAATTAACTTTGACTGCTTCGCCATTGCTTCCATTGTTGCAGGATGGAGCAGTCGAAATCTTCCCAGTGGTATTGAAAATGGTATTGTATCGATAGTATCATGACAACCCTAGTAATTCTTTTTATCCTACCTTTTGACTCTAATGACGATGGAAAAAAACATTTAGAAATTAAACTTGTTGTAATAAATATGAAGCTAGTGATTGAGCCCATAAAGTTGTCGAGAAACTGGTTTCCGAGGTCTTTCATAACCATCTTTTATATACAGTCTATACTCTTAAACAATAGAGAATGCGTTGTGGGGTCCAGACTTGTCCCAAAAAGTATGGCCTCTCAGTCAAATGTTACTTTTCCAGCTGTAAGTCAAATCAAGGCATCAATAATCATCACGTCAGACATCAGCAGTCAACAGTGAAAATCTCAGTCCAGCAGATAACTTTATGTACACTTTATACACATCCCTACTTAAACGCTGGTGGTGTAAAAGAAATACTGAAGAGTGTTTAAAAGAAAACCGGTGTTGCGCCAAAAAGTGATTTACAGTATTTGCATGTTTGTAAATTACCTGTTGGCCTATTATCCGTGAAATGTGTCACAAACATTTTTGTGAATAATATCCAACCATTTCAAGCCAGAAAGAACATTGTAGCTTCTACCTCATGACAGCAACTCGTTTTTGGCAAAGCAACTTTTATATATCCATTATTTATGAATTTAAAAATCTCACCGAAATTAAAAATGTCATTCTCAACACAGAAATTGCAACAAATATACGATGACAGTTACATAACGATATTTTAAGTGCCAAAAAAGTACTGGATTGACTACCATGTAGAACACTTAAAGAAACAGGTGATTTCTTTATTTTAAATATAACCCACATCTGAAGTCCTGTTGACTGCAGACTATGCATCAATATAACCAAAGACTTTAGACATAAACACAAAGAAACACCGGAAATCATTTTTGGCACAACACCGGAACTAAACTGAAACCTGTTACTGAACGTAGTTGTTTAAAATGAATTCTCTGTCGCTAAAATCAAAACTCGACTTCCTCGCTGAGGACACTTCCCGAGTGAGCTCCAGGAAACACCCACGAATTATTAGGTTTTCAGCTATAAAAAAAAACGTGAAGCTTCTGTAAGCTAACGGTTGTGACAGCGGTTGAGGCTTGTCGTGAATATTATGTCGTGCAGCGACATATCAAACACTTTCCCCGCTAGAAATAGAAAATAAGTTTAGGGGCTTCGTTTAAACGAGACACAAGTAGAGTACTAGCTAAGTGTTAACCCTCCCACCAAATAACTGACACACGCGATTAGCTGCGTCTCGGGTTGTTTCGCCTGTGTCACTAGGCCAGCAGCGAGCTTATGACTATAAATTAATCTCGCCAAGACGAACGGAGAGGTAACTGGAGCGGGGCAGCAAAATAGCTCATTCATTTCCCAATAGCTGCTCTCTCTGAAGGATAGCGAGCAAGTTGCGAGCTGCTTAGCTGGCAACTAATGAAGGGTCAGGTTGGAGTTGTAGCGTGGGCTAATTTGCAGTGCTGGCTAATTATAACCTTGGCTGTTATAAACACAACGACTTCCGCGCCACACACGCGCGTTTATCGAAAAGATCCACTGAAACAAACCAAACTACATTCGCATTGTCTCTCAGGCACTCGTACCTTCTGAAGTGACAGCAGCTGTTCCCTCTGACCCTGCACTGAAACCAACCCTGACTTTGTGGCGCATGCGTTTGAGCTGTCGCGAAGTACGCCTCACGCCCGCTCCACGCCCACAATCACATGCTGGTTTCTGGCGTTCTAATTGGTTGATGGAGACCATGATCCAGGAACTTGAACGCTTTATAATGTAAATTTAACAAGAACCTCTCCTGTCTCGGGCTGCAATTGGACGCCTACTTTTAGAAAGATTAAGTCGACCATAAATGGTAATGTTGAAACTGTAATGATTGGCTGAAAGTTGTGCCTGTCTAATTGTGCCAACGTTTTGATAATAGAGTGAATTTGTTAGGGGTAAATGGTGAAGTCCATCTACAGTGGAGCAGATTAAAAACATTTAGTTAATACTAGCAATGTCACACTAAAACCGTGCAATAAAATCTATGAAGCCTTAGCTAAGGCTAAGGCAAAATATGTGAAGGTCCCTGGTTCAATCAAACTGAATCATTCAACATTTCCATTCTTGTCATCTACTAATTGCTGTTTTGATCCTGGCTGCTTTAGTCTCCGTGCCAAATCCTTGGGCGAGGTACTGAACCTTGAGCTGCTCCTGATGTGTTCATCAGAGTGTGACTGTTATGTAGAAAGCATTTAGGCATAGGGAAATAAACTGCTTGTATGAACGGGTGAATGACACGTGCTTTGAATTCTCACATAGAAAAGTGCTGCATATTTACCATACAGAACTAAAGCTTTCTTTAGTATTATATGAAAATGAGGAACAAGCTGCCTTTGGTAAATGATACAATCTACTTTCTTTTTAATATATGAGCAGTTCTAGGTAAGTTTTAGTTCACTAGTTTCATAGAGGACATATGTGCATATGTGTATTATGCAAATGAATATTATTATTGTAGTCTTCAACTTTTATTTTAATATTACACAGTGCCCTGAGGCAACTGTTGTTGTATCAGATCACTAGGCACACTCAAAGATTTATTTTTTAAAGCAAGAAAAAAAAAACATTGGTTATTACCTTCACAAGGAGGTTTTGTTCTTGGTAGTGTTTGTGCGTGTGCATACGTGTCATGTTTTCTGTCTGTAAACATGATATGTTTGAATGAATTCTAATAAAACTTTGAAGTTGTGCAGAGTGGGGTCACGTTTGGCTTATATAAACCAAAGTCTTCAAAGTCAGCTTCTGTACTGTTCTGTACAATGGTGAGTATCATCCAGCTATTTAATTATATTAATGTGTCTAATTGAAGTCTTAAAGAGATATCTGTGTAACTGTAAGTAGTACTATAACGTCTAATATATAACCTTGCACTGGCATGTGTATATTTATGATATTTCTACAGTCAAAGGTTCTGACGTCTGCTTTGACTGACCTGTGTATGACCTCAGTTTGGTGAGTATAACTCAAAAGACTTCTTCATGCAGCTGTGAAGAAACATCTGATGTTATGTACAAAACACCTGCGCATACTATTGTTGAAACTGCTTCGAAATGATTTATTTACAAAAACTTACATTGAATGTAATATCATTGTAAAAAAGTCTCTGACATCTTAATTTTCCTGTTAATCTAGTCAATCAAGTGCTTTAGACCATTTAGTGAAGCTTTATGAGTAAGATACGTACATGTATGTTCACATTCCTGAATGAAATGACGGGGAAAAAAACAAGTTGTCTAGGGCACACCAAACATTTGTGCCCATGGACCATGGGCATGGAGGTCACACATGCTTGTACTGAATATGTGGAAACTTTTCACTTTCTTGTATTTTTTTCTACTTTCTAATTTTTCTCTTCTTGTGTCATCTAATGTGAAATATCTTTTCGTGTAATTTATGGATATTTGATTAATTATATGTGGAATAGAAACGTGTCCTCTTCAAATGAGAAAATCCTGTGATGTCTGTTTTTGTCTTAGGGGGGACTTTTGTCCTCTCTTTCTCTCCCTCTCAGTCTGAAGACTGTCACTCCAGGTTAAATAATGAGGCACATCAGGCTCATGATATTTAAGGACTAAATGGCTCTGCTCTTTTCTGCCAGATTGCTGGTAATACAGCCTCTTTGAAGCTGCTGGTTCCTGTGCATTTTGTTCTGTAACTTTGTTTGTCTGTTTCCCAGCTGCCTGTCAAAAACCTGCTTGACAATTATTCTCTCTTGGTTTTTCGTGCACCACCAGCCACTCCTGACTGCTACTCAGTTTCTTTATTGACCTCTAGCTTAGAGATAGGGTGAAGAGTTCAGTCATCCGAGAGGGGTTCAGAGTAGAACCACTACTTCTCCATGTCGAAAGGAGCCAGGTAAGGTGGTTCAGGTATCTGATGCGGATGCCTCCTGGGTGAGGTGTAAAAAAACTGCAGCTAAACCTGGTCCTGGAAAGTTTAATCTGACCTTGCATTTATTCCTGGAATAATCTTCCTTTGGGAAATGAGTCCATATAATCTAGTTCTAGGCCAAGCGTGGAGCCATTTCAAACCATGACTGAGAAAGCTAGTTTAATACTTGTCTAGGAAACCATTCATAAATTGAAACCATTGCAGCTCCATTTTGTTCGAAGGTCCATCTTTCAGTCTCTAGATGGCAGCATTACTCTTTCAATTATTAAACATCCATCCATTCATTCTCTTCCACTTATCCAATTTTAGGGTCACGGGGGACTGGAGCCTGTTCCAGCTGTCATAGAGCGAGAGGCGGGCTGGACAGATCTAACACAGACAGACAGACGACACAGAACGACACAGCATCAGTACGTGTGTACAGTGCATATGAATATTATTATTGTAGTCTTTAACTTACATTACACAGTGCCCTGAGGCAACTGTTGTTGTAATTTGGCGCTATAAAAATAAAATAGAATTAAATTGAATAACCAGTGTAATATAACCAATGTAGTAACAATGTAGTAACAATGTGCCAATTGGGATATGGAATGTCACCTCTCCGGTGGAGTGGGAGCCTAAGCTAGCGCTGGACGTTGAGATACTGGCTAGATATAGTCAACACATGACTTAGGCTCTGGAAGCAGGGGGTGGATTCTGTTTGAGTCTGGAGTTGAGAAACTAGAGAAATCAAATCACTAAAGTTATTTGAGATGAGTTCTGCCAATCCACAGCAAACCATTGCAAAAGACAACCTTGGAGGGGCATGCTGACCAGACGTACGATCAAATAAATCTCATTCACATAGAATAAATAACCAGATCTGTCCTGCTGATTTTCCGTTTGTTTTTCAGTTGCCTCTGTTTATTTGGATGTTTGCTGTCTGTCTGTCCTTTCAGACAGATCAATACTTCTTTCATACTCTCTGCCAGCCACTTAGCCAAACAAAGGAACACATGATATGTGTCAATTCCTTTTACTATGGGCCAGATTTCTTTCTTCGAAATAAAGTACCCGCTTTGATGGTGAATGAACAGTGATTTCTAATGTGTTGTTGCAGTGCTTTAAGGGAGGTTACCAGTACATCTACCATGTTAAAGTTGGTTTCTGCAATCCTTGGGTAGCACCAAACTAGAGAATAGAGAAAAAGTCTGGTTTGTGCTGGTATGTATTGTACAATCATATTTTGACAAAAGTCTGATATGACAAATGCTCTTATCCACTTGGCTGTTATATTACCGATCAAGATTTGTTTCCCTCTTTGAAGACTCCTTCAATCACTTGGATGAGTGTTGAAACGTTTCTCCCACTGAAAACGTCCAGATGAACAGAATCAACTCTTTGGGACTGACTTACCTGGATGAGTGAGCATGTATCAAGACATAAAATGAGCCTTTAATGTTGGCCCAAAACTCCAGGGCACATTACACAGAAAACTGAAAATAATTATTTTGCAGAAGAATGTCCACCACCAGTGTTATATGATTAACATTACTGTGGAAGATGTTTAGGGCTCAGCTCAAATAATTCATATTGTTTGATCAACGTTATATTCTATAAAAGCATGAACTGTAATGCTATTATTAACAGCAGTTAATGAGCTCAGAAAAACAAGCCTCTATGTCCATCAGGAGGTTGAACTTTCCACATTTGTACAACTAGATGCTTTTTCTGAGATGCTAATCTGAAAATGCTGGCTGAGCGTCCAGCTCTTCAAATGACCCATTTTATTAATGTGGATTTTACATCTCCTCTCCATCATCAAGGCTCTCTTTGTTAACACACTAAAGGAGTCATTCAAATGTTTTTTTACACTGAAATTAATTAATTACTTCATTTTGTCCTTCTGTCTATCATTTCTTTCTTTCTGTCTTTGATTTTATTTTTTTTAGCCTTTTGCCTGTCCTTTAAAAGCCAATCAGAATTGTTGTCTGAAGGTCAAAAAAATGCCCAATAGATTTATTTTCCCATGTGGACTATTATTGCTATTGACAGTCATATTTTATTAGATTTTATTGGTTTTTTTTATTTTTTTATTTTAAGTTACTACAATCACAACGAACAAGACAGAGGGATGGAAAAGTAAAAGAACGGGGAAAGATGAGTTGGGGAGAAAGTTAGGAGAAGGAGAGGTAGAGAAAAGAGAGTGACTTTAATTTCTTTCTTTGTTTCTTTATTTGTTTGATGTCTTTCTTACTTTCTGTCTTTGATTTCTTTCATTCTTTCTGTCTTTCTTTCTGCATTGCATGCTGGGAGTGTGGTGGTGGAGTGTGTGGCGAGTCTGACTGAAAGACTGAGGATCTGTTTCTAACTTTATTTTTCTATGTGTTACGTCATTCTTTCTGGGTATAATACTTAGAATTGATTGTGTACGTAGAGTTTTTTTGTTAACACACGTTGTTTCACACAGGTGACAGGTTCTTATGATTCTAAATAAAAAGGGTGAAGACCTTAATCTACTGTTTCATGTGCGAGTGGATGATTTTGATTATAATATCTATGTGACTTTTGGCGCTTTGGTGTGTTTAGGTTGCAGTGAAATTGGCCATTTAGTTCAAGCAGCCCTGGAAAAAAAATCTCCCTTCCAATAATATAGAACAAACCAGGTGGAGGGGGGAGAAAAGAGATTCAGGGAGCACCGAAATAAAAGAGACAGAAGAAGAAATTGCTAAGAAGCTTGGTCAGAAAGCAGCCGAAGTGCAGGAAAAGGAGGCTAAGGAGAGGAAGATAATTAGAGCAAATTGTCCAAACTCAAAGTCAAACAGTGATGGATACACAGGACAATCAGGAGAATAACACAAGTGTCGAGGAGGAGAGTTCACAGAAGTCTCAGGAAAGGAAAAAGACTACAAATGAGACAAAGGATACAGAAGGCAGTCAAATGCTGACAGAAGACTCCTTTAAAGTTTCTGTCAAAAAGAAAAAAATCTTAGAATCTAGTTGGCTCTCAAATTGAAAATGAAGCCACAGATAAAATACAGATGGAAAGTTCAGGAAAGAAAAGGGCAGAATCTGATAGTGATATGGAAGAAGAGGATGAAGGACTGAAGATAGTCTGGCCAGTTCAACTTGTAAATCCTCTGTTAAACATCTTCTGAAGGTCACAAAGAACATGAAAAATGTGAAAATAGAGGATTATTTTCCCCACAAGAAACTGTTTCTGTTGTATGTGAGATCTCAGCTGAGCAATAAAGGAAAGGGAGATTATACTGACAAAGAAGTCTACAGACTGAGAAAAATAGTTCCAAAACTTAAGCAGGAATTTAATAGTAATGAAGAGTATGAAGGTTTCTAAGGTTTTGTGTTTCCTGTTGTTATTTATCCTTGCATCTTTGGGCAACTTCAAAGTTTCTACTTTAAACCTGAATGGAGCCAGAGATATGAGGAAAAGCATATAACATATAAATGTGTCAATGGTCCAAGAAACACACAGCGAATGTTTAAATGAGACTGGAGAAGAGAATGGGCGGGAGAAGTGATTTTGAGTCAATTCAACAGAGCTAGTGGTGGACTGGTGCTCCTTTTTACAAAAAGCTTTCCTGTGAATTTCAGGAGGCGATAAAGGGCGGATTAATGGTGGTGAAGGCAAAGTATGAGTGTTTTGGTGAATGTGTATGCTCCGAATACACAAGCTTGATGATGTGTTAAGCAAGTGTGACCCAGAAGTGTTTCGTTTTTTTGGATAGAGATTTTAACAGTACAGAAAATAATGAGTTAGACAGGAATCATTTAGAACCCCGTGTGCCCTCACAAACATTTCTAAAGAAACACAGTCTTTAGTTGATGTATTGAAGGAAAATGGAAAAGACAATATAAATAGCCCAGGAGTAGAGATAAATTTTGTCTGCAGCTAGATTAGACAGAATATATTGTTTTAGACATAATTTGGGAATTTTTAAAGAGTGTAACTTACATCATGTTTTTTTTTCCCCGATCATGCTCTTGTTTCTTGTAATGCTGTTATTGCCAATCTTAAGCATAAGTCTACTTACTGGCATTTTAACACTGCTTTGTTATTAGATACAAATTTTAAGACAGATTTAATTTTTTCTGGAGCGTGTATAAATCTAGGAAGAGGACGCTACGGGACAACGAACGTAAATACAGTGTTTTTGACAGTTACTGGCTCTCCACCTGGCAACACAGCATTTTCATTTCTTTCTCGATGGTCGGCAATTTACCGCATATGTTGATCATCCTGCTATGGCTGCTGTCCAGCGCGGTGACTCGGACATCCTTGCACTTAAGTGTGCACCGATGGGCCTCATGCTGGAGGACAGTTCGGTGCAGGATGGCGGTCCTCCCCTGGTCTGTGACGTTTCCACCGAAACACCCACGCCCTGTGGTTCCCGTTTCATGGCATCGTCGCGTTTTTGACTCTGTGCATCCGTTATCGCATCCGGGGTCCGGGACTCTGTTAAACTGGTCAGCTCCAAGTTTGTTTGGCCGGGCCTTTGCAAATCTGTTAGGAAATGGGCTGCGGCATGTGTTCTGTGCCAGCGCGCAAAGGTCCAAGCACACCAAGGCACCTCTTCAGCAATTTCTCATCCCGGACAAACGTTTTGAGCACGTTGATCTGGTTGGCCCACAGTCACAAGATTTCACGCACCTTTTGACTGTCGTTGATCGCACCACCCAGTGGCCAGAGGTGGTCCCCCTGGCATCCACGACCGCGGCAGTGGTGGCCAGGGCATTTCTGTCGACTTGGGTTTCACATTTCGGTCCCCCTGCTGACATTACGTCCAACAGGGGCCCCAGTTTGTTTAGGAGCCTTGGTCTGCCATGGCTGATAGCCTGGGGGTCAAGATCCACCGCACCACTGCATACCACCTGCAGGCTAACGGGATGTGCAAGAGTTTCACAGGTCGCTTAAGGCTGCGCTCCATGCTTCTTTAACTGATGGCGGCTGACTGTTGACCGCTTCCCATGGGTTTTGCTGGGGCTGCGCTCTGTGGTTAAGGAGGATCTTGACACCTCTCCAGCCGAACTGGTCAGCCTCTCCGTGTCCCTGGGGAATTCTTGCCCGAGAGCACCTCACCATGCTTCCGTTTCACTGGTGTTGTCTCCTCAGCCTCAAGTGGACTCATTTTGTGTTCCGGGTCTGGTGCACCATGGCCTGCCTGACACCTTTGTCCCGAAGACTTTAGAGACTTCTAAGTTTGTTTTTGTCCGCCACAATGCACATAGGACACCACTGCGTCCTGTGTATGACGGCCCATTTAGGGTCCTCGAATCGGGCCAGAAGCACTTTGTTTTGGACTTCAGCGTGCATAGGGAGACTGTATGTGTGGACAGACTTAAACTGGCACATGTTCTTGTGGACGATCAAGTAGCACTGGCCCAGGCCCCCCCACCGCGGCCGATCACCTTCCGCAGGATTAATGGACTCTGGTTTTCCCTCTAGCAGCACCTCTCGACCGCCGGAGCTCGAGTGTTCTTCAGCCTTTCCTGGCTGCCCACGCCGGCCTCATCCTCAGGCTAGGACTCCCTCCACCAGTTCTCTGCCTCCCAGGTTCAGCCGTTCTGGCCGTTTGCTTAAGCCCAGGGTCCTGGACTAGTAAGAGACCCTGCTGGGTGTTCAGGAGGGGGGGGGGGTGTATGTGTGGCAGACCACCAGCGAGAAGGGAAGTGGGAGCGGTAATGTTTTTGAGTTCTAGGAGGTGTTTTGCCACTTTGTGAAGTCAGTTGAGTGAAGCTGAGATTAAAGTTGGAGTAAAATATGATGAGCGCTAATGTGACCCTTATATACCTTCACGGTGTCTGAAAATTCTAAAAAATCTTAAATAAAGCCTCCTTGGCTGACCTGCAGGGCTCTAGAGAACAAGGAGCACTGGTTTGGTGCAGATTTCAAAATCTTTAACTGATGGATGCTCCTACGAAGTTTTTCTTTTTGCTAGAAAAAAAGAAAGGACAGAGCAAGTTAATACTAGGGCTGGGCAATATGAGGAATATTTAATATCACTATGTTTTTTGGCTATATCACGATACACGATGTATATCACAATGTGTGTTTGGTGTTTAGGCACATTTTGCGAAATGTGCAAATGGCACATTTCGCAAAATGTGCCATTTGCAACGGCAACTAAGCAAACGGCACATTGTCTAAAAATAGTGATCTCAAAGATTCCAAAACTGGAACTTTCATCATGCTCCGACCAAAATTCACTGAACCAGCCGTAAAAGAAGATCAAAAATATGCTTCACGTTCAATACCTGCTGAAAAATGATATTTTTCTGAGTATCAAATGAGTATATTCGATATATCGCAAGATACTGAAGCCCAAGTTGACCTCCAGTATATTCATTGGTGTGTGTGTGATGTTAGACAAAAAGGACTTAGATGAGGAAAAAAGAGGTGGCATTATTTGGTTTTAACTGGTGAATAAGGCATTTTCTATAAAGCAGTTTTTGCTCTAATAAAGTAGAAAAGCACTTTAATAAGAACCAGTCCACTTACCATTAAAGAATGAGAAACTGGGAAAAAAATCTTTTGACTTTTAAAAAAAATTATTTTTCATTTTTTACTTTCATTACCGTTTCTTATTTTTAACATCCTTTTTCAGTTCTGTGGAGAATACACTGTGTTTAACATCTGTACAATGATTTATAACATGTTCATCATTGTCTGACAGAAACAAAGTCTTTGCCCACCCTAAATAGATGTGGTCAGGTAAAGGTTCATACAGGCAGACTTGGAAGTTTAAAGATATAATTACTCCAGAACTCATTCTGGTCTCATATATGATGACTTTCAACTGCAATCTACTGGATTTTCATTGCTTAACCTATAGATATAGTATCTACTAAATCACCAGTGACATGTTTAGGGTGATGGGCAACCTTTATACTTTTCAATTCAATTCAGTTCAATTTTATTTATATAGCGCCAAATCACAACAACAGTCGCCTCAAGGCGCTTTATATTGTATAGTAGATCGTACAATAATAGATACAGAGAAAACCCAACAATCATATGACCCCCTATGAGCAAGCACTTTGGCGACAGTGGGAAGGAAAAACTCCCTTTTAACAGGAAGAAACCTCCGGCAGAACCTGGCTCAGGGAGGGGCGGGGCCATCTGCTGGGACCGGTTGGGGTGAGGTTATACTTAACCTTTTATGTTTAATTTTTACCTATTTACATATCCATCTGGAAACCTTGTAGCAGTATATGTAAATATGTAAACAGGCTGAATCGTACGCAAATACGATTTCAAAAAATATTTGAAAGGTTTCTTTTTGCTTGTTTTTTTTTTTCAGCAGGTGTTGAAGCAGATTTTCAATGTCCCTCTTCTTCTCTATTTTTCTTTCTCTCTCCATCTGTTAACTCGCTTTCCAACTTCTCTTTCCTTTTATAATCCGTCCTGATTGTAATAACTTTAAATTAAAAAAAATAAAATAAAAATCGAATAAACTATGACAATGAAGTGGACTGGTATAGCAAGTGCCGTAATGATCAACTTGGAAAAATAAATCTGTTGGTCATTTTCCTTGGCCTCCTTGGCCTTATGATTGCTACAGTGCCATACAGGACAGCCAAAACAAAAAAGAAAAGAAAAAAAAGATTTGAAAGGTAATTCACAGATTTTAAAATGAAGCTTATTTAGCATGTGACTAAAAAACAACAAATCCCAAACCCTACCTCTAAGTGTTTCACCAGTGAGTGGATGCAAAGGGGTTAAATGACATTGATAAGGTTGATTGACAAGGTCACAAAATAGCCAAACAACTAAACATGTGAATGAACTCCAACTCAGTCTTTCGTAACATTATATAAGATTACGCCACTTGCCCAGACTTACTCATTGTTACATATTTGCCCAGTTGAGGCTTGAAATCCTGTTTCTGGTAACAGAGTTCAGCACACTGTGCCACATCTGTTGAGCCCCTCTTTTCCACGCACATTCTCTTATGTGTGCTCGAGACCTCATAGTTTCCATCTGGGCAGTGGGAAAAAAAGAGAAACATACATAACACACTGATTCATTATTAAATAAAATGACCTGGAAAAAAAATATTTTCTCAATATACACTGGTTTGTTAGTATATGCTGTTTTTAATTAACCTTTTTAATTAACCTTATTTGACATTATATTAAATGTAAAATGTTTGAACTGACTGAACTTTACCTTAATTTTAGTTCAGTGGAGCCCACCCATAAAGCCTGTAAATATACCATTGGGTTCACATAACACATGTTGCTCAAGGATAACTTTATTCAACATTGCATAACCACACTTTCTGAACAAATCCTGCATTTTTCTCCTCCCAGTAGCAGAGACCAGTCAGTTGTACCTGACTCGGGAATGTAGAAGTGCCACTAAATAGCAATGACCTCTTTCTTTGGAAGTTTAAATCCGACAACTTTGGTCTTCATGTGTAAAGCCAATAATTAATACTACGTCAGCCTTTTAAACAATTAGGACTTTTTGGGGGGACATATTCTTTGCCACAATTCACACACATTCAGTATATCTCTCTGACTTATACCCGAGTATATCAAAATGCTAATCCTGTTCTGTCTGTCTGTAAATTCCTTTTAAAGGGGTAGAAGTGAACCTAACCCTACACATGATGTTAAGGGGTTAAACAAACGGAGTGAGATGTTGTGGTTGGTTGCTCTTGTCTGTCTCCAAAAGTTGATTCTGTTCATCTGGACGTAGCGTTTTGTGGGAGAAACGTTTCGTCACTCATCCAAGTGACTTCTTCAGTCTCAGCTGACTGCAGGTTTCCCCATCTCTGAATCGAGGAGGGGGCCTAAGGGTACATCTTTCGCCATCTTACAATGCTGTGATTGCAGCCATTCCCCAACTCTCTGTGAATGGTACTCATGGCCATTGATCAGTGGTCTTTGATCAGTGGGTTTTGGTCAGTGCTTGTTGATCAATGGTCATGAGAATCTGCATAATTAAGATTAAGGAACTGACCTCCCAGCCCATTGTTCCTTCAGTGGGCTGGTTTCAGTCGTTATGCAAATGT
>VUQG01025606.1:0-20084 GCA_015106755.1 Etia nguti | reverse complement strand
TTTAACACTGCAATAACGGGACCGAGCAAATTTACACAAGGACTTTTTTTTGTTTTTTTAAATTACTTAGTTATCTTTTTTTGATGCTGTCGTTGCAGAGTGGTTTATAGTGATGGATGTGTTCCTGTTTCGTCTTGCTATCAGTCCATATACATGGGGGAGCTGGGAGAGGCCGGCATCTGATCCAGGATCCTGCAGACGTAACCGGCTACGTCGACCGAGCGCTCCTCGTACATCTGAATAAACGGGTCTCTCTGAGGTGGATTAAAAAGAAACAAATTATTACATTAATACAAACTCCTAGAAGAAAAAAAAACAGCATGAAAGGTTACGGTGACTTAACATGAACTCACCAGCAGCTCTTTGTACTTTGGCCTTTTTGATTCATCCTTTGTAAGGCTTGAGAGGAAGATGAGAGAGAAAGCAGAGGTGTTAAATTATGGGAGGGTGCAGTTCAGTGATTGATCCACCAGGGGGCAGAAGAGAACACAGCACAGACTACAAATGGACAGAAATTCTTGTTTACAGCGGTCTTCCTTACCACACATTGACAAAGGCGATGAATTTGGGGGAGAAGCGCCTCTCCTCCGAGTTGCTGAGTTGCGGCGGGTCTCCTCTCACCACCTGGGTCAGCTGATCAAACACACTGTTCCACTTTGGGTAGGGAAACCGTCCCGTGGCCAGCTCATACTGAAACACATAATACTCAAATTCAAGCACACTGAGAGCGGAAAACTACAAATATGGTGTAAATCTCAACATTTCCTGCAGAGTTTTATCATTTTGTTTTATTTATTAATAAAGATTTACTGCACAAAGCATCTTTGTTGTAGACAAAAGAGCAGAGGTAATAATAATAATAATAATGTAATAATGTATACTTTATTGATCCCCGTGGGGAAATTGCTCTCTGCATTTAACCCATTCACTCAGTGAAGCAGTGGGCTGCCATTGGGCGCCCGGGGAGCAGCGTGTAGGGACGCTACCTTGCTCAGGGGTACCTCAGGGTAGCCATTCAGGGGAATCGAACCCCTGACCGATCACGGGGCCAACACTTTACCTCCTGAGCTATCCCTGCCCCAAAAGAGCAGAGGTGCAACTCCACACTATATTTAAATGTGCTAACGGTTTAAAGCTGAACTTCAGACCCTCCAACAATGATTATGGTGCAGGTTTATTGCTCGTACTGTATGCACTGTCATCATGGGCCTAATAAAAGAAAGGTCTCGCTCTCTGTGGAAACCGTGAGGCTTTGAGATTGTGCAGCGATTGCCTTTTCTTCCTTTGTTGTGGTTTGTGTGTGCCAAAGGTGCTGTGTGAGGAAGCTGGAGCTGCAAGCACAGGGAGAACGTGTAGCCTGCATGTGAATCCAGAACCCTCTTATTGTGAGGTTAGGATGCCAACCACTGTACCACCATATGAGACGTAATCCAAGACGACTGGTTTTATAACAAGTCTGCCACATTACCAAAACCATTCACCACTGTTTTTTAAACTGTAACTAACAGTTTAACATTCAATTTGCAACAAGTTTAAGTCTTGTTAAAGTATTTGGGGGGTTTTTGGTGAAAAAAAACCAAAAAAAAAAAAACCAAAGACTCTGTTTGTCTTCGATAGGGATTTGTTTCAACGATGCTTTCTGTACATGTTCCTGTGCTTCAGTTTTAGACCAAAAGAACAACATGCAAAATATGTAATATAATTTCCACAGTCATTTGTCCAGGTTCTTTCAGGACCTGAAGGAATGTAAGAAGAGCTGAAACTCACCAGTGTGATTCCCAAACTCCAGACATCTGAGCGGACATCGTAACCTTGCCGGGACGCGCTGGGGTCTATCCTCTCCGGCTGACAAAAGAAACAGGAAGAAGCAAGCACCTTTAAATTGAACACTGGCTTTCAAGGAAAAGAAAAGCTCATCAGGGGTTTTTAGTGATGGAAACGTACTATAAACCACACGTGTGTTCTTTAAACATAAAACAGTCTGAATCACTAACATACTAGCAAGTACATTATTGAAGTAATGTTCTCAGATGATGCATCTATGCTGTAGAACTGCTGAAACAGCCCAAGTAGGCTTATGCTCTGATCATAAGAGATAAACACCGTGTCTTGGAGTCTTAGAAAAGGCATTAACGCAGCTTTGAATCACCTCCCAGGTTTGAAAGGTTTGCCACTATAATGCAATAACTGAAAAATGTACTTTAGGTGCTGCAGGTCTTAAAAACCACCAGAGGTCACTGTGAGTGTTTGGTTTAAAACCGCAGACTCTTTCTTCCTCAGCATTAACAGAAAGAAAGCCCACAGCCTCCACAGTGCAAGGAAAGCACAAAGGATTACTTTAGTTTGGATTTTAGGATCTAGACCAAGTGTTTTTCTGGGATTTTAAGTTGCAGACAAGATGGTAAGAAAGAAATCTGTGCTCCCAAAACCGACAGCTAGCCCTGAGAGCACAAAGCCAGCTCATCGCCTCTGGGCATGCTTTCGCCTGCACAACGACATGCCATCAGCTCTGAGGTTCACACATGCAGCTCACTGCCTCCTTCCTGCCTTACGAGGCTTCTTCTGACATCATCAACCTTCACTTTGTCTCAAAGCCGCAGAACAGACACGGGAGCAAAGTGCGTCAGAGAGCTGCAGAGATCTCCTGCTGCAGCACTGAGAGGAGGAAGCACCTCGCTGGCCCATTTACAGGCCTGAATTAGAGGCTGATGTCACCCAGCTGAGTGGGACGCTCTGCGCTGCAGCAAGAGGCTGCTCGCATCTGCCAAGACCAAGACTTCGTCTACACAACCACTGCAGACAATGTTAGTGAGGAAATCATTAGACAGCATTTTTTTATTTTTTTTTTATTGCTTTGACACAAAATGTTCCCAACAGCCACAGCATTCTTAGTCAAAATCATCTACTACTAAGCTACAAAAAAAATAGAAAATTAGCCAAATTATTACAAACTTTATCATAACCACTAAAAGCTGCGAACAATAGCTACTGGTCCTCTAAAGTCCAACTTCCACATGTATCCTGTAGAGGCTGTAGCCTGAGGTAAAGTGCGTGATCTGTTCCCAGCTGCACCGAGGTCTGTTTTTCTACGTCACTGAGCCTGTAGTAACCAGCAGCACGGCGGTCACACACCTGGTGTGTGTGCCAGCTGGAAACCAGAAACTGAAGCTGAGATTCCTGCACGCTGAGCTCACAGCCGTGGGAAGCTCCCGTGTGACTTGGTTCAAACAGAGTCATGAATGAAGCGCCCTGCCTTGGCCTTTGGGAGAGTAAAGAGTGTGCAGAGGAGGAGGCGTACCACTGGGTCCTGATATCGCCTAACCAAATTTAGAATGGAAACTGCTGCACAGAGACAAGGAGGGCTAGGAGGTGCGGAGGGTCAGAAGGAGGTGCCCCCCAGCTGACGTAACCCTGCGGCAAAAAATAACCTCAAGTGATGATGTCACGATGAGATCACCTCTTTGAAAGCTTTGGTGTTGCACACACACACGCAAGCATGTTTACGACACAGTGTGATTAACGAGAATATTGTCTGAGGAAAAAACAATATAAGAGATTATTTATCATCAGGTGTCTGACCTGTAAATTAAAAAAAAAAAAAAATGCTCATCAGCATATTAAATATTTTTTCTAATTAATAGCACTAGATCTCCAAATATTCTACTTAAAGTCTCGTAAAGACACAAGAACTAAAAATCCCTAGAAACACATATTAGACTGTTTCTTAACCAGCTTATTTTTTCTCCTCTAACAGGATTTTAAGTATTGAGGATGGTGTCTCTGCCACATACTATCTGCTGTTAAGACTTTCATGTGATATAATAGGCTGAACTGTTGTAACCTCTGACTGACTGAGGAAGTCGTTTAGGGCAGCGGTCCCCGACCTTTTTTGCGCCACGGACCGGTTTAATGTCAGACAATATTTTCACGGACCGGCCTTTAAGGTGTCGCGGATAAATACAACAAAATAAAATGATACGACCAAGACAAAAACTGTGGTATTTTGAAAATATAATAATAAACAAGAATTCACTGTGTAATTGTGTAACTTCATTAGCAGCATCCTCCTGAAATGTGGCCCGGGGGTTGGGGACCGCTGGTTTACGGTCAGCACAAAACACAGGAGGAACATTCAAGACCGGTAACTTTCTTACTGTTTGAACCAGATATGTGACATTATTTAAAATACCAGCTAATAGTTGATTGGTCCTTATTGTAACTGCTCCACAGCCTCAGTTCTTGGATTCTACGAGGCACTAGAAACCTTTGAGGCTCTGCTTCAAAAATTCTGCAATTTATCAGATCTTTTCTGCAGATTTTTCAGCTGCACATTCATGCATCGACTACCCCGTTCTACCACATCCCAGTGCTGCTAAATACTAAATCCAATTAACCAGGCACAACACACTCAAAATATGCTGAACACAGGTTAAAAAAAAAGGTGAAAGAAGCAAAACTTCTTATTAGAAAGTAAAAAAGCTTTTTAAATCCAGTCGGTGCAGTTTTTATGTTCTGGTGATCATTGAAATTAATGCTTCAAAATAACTGCCCAAATAAGCACCTAGAGGTGCTTCAGCTCATTTCAGGGGACTCTGATGTTTATGAAACCTGTTTGAAGCGATCGTTGCCGTGTGACTCGCGTCATTATCCCGTTGGCAGCAGCCATTAGAAGATGGTGAACTGAGTCTATTAGCAGTTGGGCAATTTGCAGGAAAAACACACAGAGAAGGTTCATTGTCTATCCCATCCCCGATCTCCCCAACTGTCATTTACCCATAATGCATATTGTAGCGTATATTACAAGGTCTTTCTCAACCACTTTAAATTCAACTTTACTGGTGGCCCCTTTGTTTATTCAGTTATTCGTGTTGCCACAAGATTTTCAAGCTCCTGTCAGGTATACAGAGATCTGCACAAAAGCCAATTAGTTTTGCATTCGTTTTTTTAAATATCCCATTAACCCACCTCTCTCCTGAACTAGACTCTTACTGTGAGAATTTCAAGAGATCAGCAGCTTCAGAAATACCAGAGTCTTTATATGAGAAGACTTGAGGATTCTTGAATAGAAATCTTAGCATGTTTCTATTTAGAGCTCTCCTGAGATGAGCAGATATGCTGCTTATGTCTGTAAACTGGATTGAGCCATTAAAGGAGACATAATGTAGTGAAACTCTGCAACAGGAACAAAGATTTTTAGACCTCATTTAGAAATAATTTTCAGGTAAAATTCCCCAAAAATGAGCCAACTTTGTGTTTGTTTTTTTTAAATTGAATTTTGCTAGTGATTATAAACGTGTTGTTTTAATGTTTCATTGACCACTGAAATTAACGTAATTGGCTCTTTCCAAGTAGGCACACTTTCTTCCATAAGAATGATGGAAATACACAATGACCAACATCAGAAGTCACATTTTCTCCATCTTAATGTTTGACTCAGGCTGTGGGATTGTAGATGGCACTACTGGAACGTGATTGGTTCACTGAGCAACAGCATGAATAAGCTCGTGATGAATAAAGTGGTCCGTGACTGCACTAGTGGTTTGTCAGAGCTGTCATTTTCCATGAAGCTCAATGGACTCGAGCCAATTTGAGCCTAGCTTTACTTCGCCAGCCTCATCCTGTTACTCACCGCCATGTACGGTCTGCAACCAGCATCTCTGGTTTTGGCGATGGAGTCCACCAGCTGACCGCTGATGCCAAAGTCACACAGCTTTATGTTGCCATTCCTATCCAGGAGGATGTTTGACGGCTTAATGTCTGAGTTAAGAGACACGGCTGGTGAAAAGACACGCAATGATCCAAATGCATTATAATGGAGAAAGTCTGGTATCCTCTTACCTCTGTGTATAATTTTCAAGTTTTCTTTTAAGTGGTTAAGCGCCTTCACAGTCTGTAATATGCAAAAACAGGCTTTAGCACAACAAGACGATAATCAGGCTTCTTATATGGGAAAAATGAGGAAGACTCAAGTCCAAAAAACTTACAGCTAAAGTTATTTTTCCTAATATTTCTTCTGGAATCACGTCATCTAACGAGCCATATACAAACTTGTAAAATTTGTCTAACGAGGTAGCCATAAGTTCCATACAAATCCAGCAGTCCCCCTGAAACACAAGGAATATTCAGTCACTTGTTTCCTTTGAGGTGAGACATTATTGTTCATTCTGTAACAAAGTGACTTTATTTCACCTCTCTGAATAGAGCACCATAAAACTGCACGATGTAAGGACAATCACTACTTCTCATAACCACGTCCAAGTCCATCAGCAGCTGCTTCTGTTCTCTCTCGTCGACCGTCGATCGAATCCTCTGAAAATGACAAAATGCTTCCATACGTATCAAACAGACTCACAGACATCGCTCGCATGTTCAGTTTTAGCTCAGACAGAGAAAGGGCAATGATCACCTTGACCGCCATGATCTGGTTACTCGGCTTGTGCACCATCTTGTTGACGGAGCCGTAAGCCCCTCGGCCGATCTCGCCCAGATCTTTGAGATCTTCGGCTGTGAAGTCCCAGTGCTGCTCCGGGGAGATCTTCAATTTTCCAGAGGACTCGATGCTGTGTGTCCGCAGCCTCTCTCTGAGGGGGGAAAGAAAGAGCCAGCAAAATAACAAGAAACTGGATGAACTAGATTAACAGACGCAAGCCTGGGGGAAAGCTCACTCACATGTGAGGGTTCTGGAAGGGCGGCCCGGCCGTGTTCAGTGTGAATCTAGTCATGGGTTTGATGGGAGGATTGGCAAAGTTCAGCTTCAGGGCTTTACGTTTACCTGAGCGAGAGAAACGTGAATCAAACGCAGAGGAAACGACAAAACTCATCCCACATGACAGCTCAGAATGATCAGTGATTGAAAACGATACCAACCATGAAATGAGGCGACACAAGGACTGGGTAGATGATAAAATGCACCCCAACCTCCTGAAATCTATAGATGACATGCTTTTTATAGATTACTGGGATCGGAACTGGCAACCTCTGCATCACCTGCGTATTTACAAAAACACTCATCTGCAAGCCTTTGAACATATTGTTGGTAATTTCGTCCATTTTTCTAAATTCAGCTACCCCATGAAAAGACCAAAGAGATGAGTATGTGAACGGTGTAGTATTTCTGTTTCTCAGCAGGATAACTAAAACAGTTACGGGCAGACTGGCATGACATTCTTTACCAGAGATTGGGCCAACTTAGAAATTATTATTTTCTGGATTCAGTCCATTTATCCATTTTCTTCCATTTATCCAAGTCAGGGACGTTCTTGCAGTGAGGTTCCAACCACTGCGCTGTGGACTCAATCCACATCCAGATAACATCTCAATAAAGTAAGAAAACCTATTCAATTACATTTTCTTTATGTAGCTTTAAATCACAACAACAGTCTTCAGACGACCCCCTATGCAAGCACTTGGCGACAGCGGGAAGGAAAAACTCCCTTTTAACAGGAAGAAATCTCCGGCAGAACCAGGCTCAGGAAGGGGCAGCCTTTTGCGGCAACCGGTTGGGGGGGAGGGGAGGGAGATAGGATAAATATTAATGATAATCTGGGAAAAGTCTAAAGTTTAGAAGTCACCATCTTGAGATTCTCAAGAAAATATTAAAAAGAAAAATTCAAACTTTATAAACTGCAGGGCCCCAGTTTTACAGATTTATTGCATTCATTTTCATCAGGCAACAATGCAAAAGGCACCACCTGAGGTCACATGCTTCTAGCCACATGGATGTTACCAACTGGAACATGAAGACAGAGGTAAACAAATCTGTCTTCGATATCCTAGTGTGGACAGCTCAGTCAGTTACTTTTGGTCTTCTCATGGGAACAATACAACCCTCACCCAACCACATTTGTCATAAAGCTCATAATAAAGGAATTTTTAAAAAATGTGGTGGGTCCAATAAGATGCATTCTAAAGTCAGAAGTTTTATACTTAAGTTTGCAGTACTAGATTGTCTTTGTACGGGAAGCAGACAATCCTGTAATATTTCCATGTTGCAATCCAGACAGGGTTTTTCCTGGCTGACTAGGCACGTAAGCATGACTGAGCAACAAACAGAAGGCAATGAGTTATCTTGATTAAAAGATCAGCGCACTTTCCTAATGTTGTATTTTTTGTTATTTTTGAGGAAATGGCCCAAAAAATCTGATAATAACATTAAAAGGTTTCGTTGGAAAACCAAGTGAATGAATTTCTTTTTGAATAAATCTACTTTAACCACAGAAATGCAAAAAAAAACATAAATAAAAAATGCTGCCAGTGAGCAACCTCGCTGACTCAACTGCAAATTTTAAAAGCAGGCCGATACTGGTGTACAGTCAGTTGCCAGTTTAGTATCATTAGCTAAAACTGAAATGTCTACTTCAGCAGTCCTGCAAAAAATCCTCCCTCGTGAAGGTCGTTCAGACAGCTGTTCTTACCATTCAATGTTCCCTCATCAAAACAATCAGGGTAAATCAAACAACAGAAACACCAATCAGTCCCCTCCATTATGTCCTGGAGAACGTAATATAATGCGTATTTATCTTTATAATTTACAACTCATACATAGTAAAGAGGCTGGGTTTTTCAAAGTAAATCCGACATCTCCATTATGACACGTGATGATGTATAATAATCTAAAAAGAAAAAAAAAAAAGCACCTTAAAAGGGAAAGAATAAAGATAAAGTTTACTTTCAGGGATATCTATGTTATCACTTTACACACAGGTGATGGCTGGATGACGGCAACTTTCAACTCTGGGTTTAGGGGGCCCCAACAGCAGAACATGGCCTAAGAATACGTTTTCCCCGACTGGAGACTCTGCCAGACAATCCCAGAAGACCCTCAATCTGCAGTTAGATGCAACAGACCTCAGACACAAGCTCTAGCTTCTTTCTTCACAAGAGGGGTGGTGTTCCATGTCCCTAACACCAGTCAGGGCAGCCGAGGACCAGACTACAAGGGCCCCCACTCAATCTGCAAGTAACCAAACCCCTACAGCTCCTCATGCAGTTGGTAGGAGTCGTAGCGGGTACTATAGTCTTCATAAAGGGGAGGATTTACTGCAGGACTGCTAGGTTGGACCGTTTGGCTGTGCAGATCAAATAAAATAGCAAATGAATGCAAACTATGCACAAAAACCAGTGAGAAATGATCATGTCACAGTTTATGTTTCTCATAATCATAACTTGCATTACCATCTGGCTTTGTGCAAAATGGAGAATTTAAAGACTCAAATTTCCAAAGCATGTCAACAGTAGATGAAAAAATACCCAGACACTGATGTTGATGCAGAGACAGAAATTCAGCATGCTGCTTAAACCACCTCCACTTACAATGCAAACAGACCAACCCAAAGATAAACATGAAGGGGGGGGTAGAAAGAAAAAAACAAAATAAAATATATATTTGGAAACATGCTCCTCAGGCCAACTGCTCTGATTTCACCTTGAATCGAAGGACAGCTCACTCCACCCAAAATACCACAGGAATGCGAGTGCTGGAATTCCACTAGGTTTAAATGGAAGAAGTCATGTGAAATGACAACTTCACAGTGTGCGTACCTTGTCTCGACAAGCAAGGGCTATGCTGGAGTGCACCAATGCCAAGGGGGGAGAAAAAGTAACACACACACACCTATACAGGCACTACTTCTGCTGGTTAGTTGCACACTGAAAACCAGCAAGGTAGAGCTTCCATTGCACTTTTTAACTGGTCTTTCTTTGGTTGGCAGAAGGGGGGAGGGTCCGTTGAGAGATCTCGTGCCAAAATATCAATGGAAGCTCTGAATTTTAGGCTTGTGCCGATGAGAACAGACACGCTTTTCCTGGAAGTGTGTCTGACAAAAAAATTAAAATAGAAGTCTTTTTGCACAGCACAAAAATCCTGACGTGGACAAAACAAACATTTCTATAACTGCATGCATGTGTAGCCTGATATATCCTGATATCTGACAAGGTCATATTAAAAGCATCAGGTACCGGCACAAGCCTACTTGAACCCATCAGAAGTTTTGACTCAGATTAGTGAAGAACAGCAGGACAGACTCCCCCATACCAGACTGTCAGGCGGAAACAAAGGGATGAGAACTGTTGGTGCTGAAGCAAAAGAGATTTGGCTTACTTGGGGGAGCTCCAGACAGGTTTATCTGAAACCCTAGAGGTGAGAAGACAGCTTTTTATTTTTATTATATTTCACCTTCCATATGCCAGCCTGTGTTATATACCTCAAGAGATAGACTACTACTTTGTCAGTTTTGACCTTAACATCCCAACAACTCAAAAGCCCGAGAAGCAATTTACAAAAACTGCCCTGGCTTTAGTTTCGGAGCTGTCAAACATTCGGGTGCATCTATCGCAGGTTAAATGCATTTCCTGGATGGCAATGCACTGGCATGCACGCATGTTTATGAGACAAGCACTTGGAGCAGGATGAGGTGTCAGTCAGTGAAGGAGGAAAAATGGCCTGCAGGTAAAACTAAAAAGGAACGAGCATGACTTACAATTGTGAAATGATATCAACTTAAAAAAACAAAAAACAACTGTGTACATAAATAAAACACTTTTGTTTTTCCTCTTAGGGCAGCTCACCATCCATCAGCATCACGGGAGGAGTTAGGAATCGTTAGTTAGCGGCATTAAAATGAAAGATGAAATACAGACAGGGAAAAGTAAACAGAGACAGGATTACGTGATGTAAATGTGAATATACAAAAATCAAACAATCAAAGCACTTGAAGATTATGTTATCGCTAACGTTAGGCTTAATTAAAGTGGCATCAAGTTTATTATTGTGACAGCTACAAGGGCTGAAAAATAGACATGCATCTCATTTACACTGATTACATTAAAGTGAAATACACCTAATTCCAATCAAGCAATATTCACCTTCATGATTCAGGGATTCTTACATCAGTATATTGTGAAATTTTATTTTCTAAATCAGAGCATGTAATAGCTGTTTCATTTTCCCAAGAATTTACTATCCAGATTAAACACTGCATTTTTAAATTCACTGCTTATCTGATTCTACTAAGTCAAGGAAGTGTGTAGCTACCTGTTTCACTCTGACATCTCCAGCAGGTGTTGGACTCTGAAAATTAAAATGAGAGACTGTTTGTACAAAAACCACAGCATAGGTAATGAGCATTTTGGTGTGGTGGTGCTGGGAAAGCCTTCACTACTGCCTGCACAAGCAAATATGGAGATGTGCTGCACTGAGCTGCATAAACCTGCTGCTTAACAGATGTGCAAATAATGCATGGAAAACAACTAAACCCCAATAACGAATCAAGCTATTTAACTTGCGTTATTTCCATCAACGTACAAAAAATATTTCTGAGAAACTCTTAATCGTCAGGGCGTTTTGATAAAGTCAGCCTACGTAACACTAACATAACTGAGGTGCAAGCCACCGTGTACGTGTGGAAGATCATCTTGAATGTCAAGAGTGCTGCAACCCAGGCGCATTCAGAAACACTGCTCTAATCTAAGCCGAACAATGTCCCTCCACTGTCTGTGTTATTTACCAACATAAATATTTTAATAGATTTATGTGCGATAAAGAAATATCACCGCTAGCTAAAATTGCCTGTTTTTGTAGTGGGACTTGGCGAGATTATGTCCAGGCAATAGAAAAACAGGATGCAACGGGGCAATAAAACACCAAAAAATGGTAACAAGGACATTTAGCTTGTTAGTAAAGAAATAATAAATTGATTATTTTTCCAATTGGTGAACTCGAAAATAACAGCTCTCCTGTCTGGGGGGGAATGCTAGTCCGCTCCCTTGGGAATGTTTTTCAGTCCTGGGAGTAGCCTGAGCCTCCCACGGCTAGCGTTGCTAACATTAACCTTCACTGCAGCAGAATGTGAGCCCTCCCCTCCTCCTCCAGCTTCACCAGAATATTTTCCCACCGCCTCCCACTTACCCTGCATGCTGCTCATGGTGGTAATGTGCTGGGACTGAGACTGGTGCTGCTGGTGTGCTCCTGCGTTGTTGCTGCTGGGTGTTGTTGGGTTGTTAGGGCTGGGAGTCGCCATTGTTGTGTGTTTGAATTCCATCAGCAGCACCCGGAGCTGCAATGCAGAGACTCGGAGAGCAACTTCACTCCCTTCCCCACGGCCACTCTAACCGCTGCTAGGCTAACAGCCGCAAAAACAGGCAGGCAGGCAGCAAATGCCGTAAATTGTTACAGCTTTTTAAAACGTCAGGGCTACCTTAAAGGCCACCTTTGTACCAACGTTAACAAAAACAAACATCCAGCCAAGCTAGGCTAACTAAACTGGCTATCCCAGAGGCTTTACGACCCGCAATCAGCTGACCAAATGACACTGACATGTCAACACCCACTGTAGGTAGGGCTAACAGTGCCAACATGAAATGCATCGATAAATAATTCATTATCCGTGACAAGAATTAATCATAATTGGAAATAAATTATGTAATTTATAATTAATTATATTATCATCATTAAATGATTACAATATCATTTAAAACATATTTAATTATTCATTTTAAATCTATTTAATAACTAATTAATATTTACAAACCACATAATAGATCTAATTAGTGTGTCTTTCAGTGCCCATTTTTATAAGCACTGTGGCAAGATAGTTAACTTTAAAAGACCCATTATTGCAAAATTCTTTTAAAAAGACATAAAATACTGGACTCATGTGGAAGAAGGTGGTGAATAACTGTACACGAGCATATTAGATATAATATAATAATTAATCAATAGACTGTTCTGCAGATCTCTCTTAAAAACACTATAAATGTGTACATAACTCTCACTTCTCACTGAAAAAACCCCACATCATATTTGTTTGTTTGTTTGAAAAGTGAAAAGGTTCTGAGTTTTTTCCCTAAAATATTTTCAATGTCAGTACATTGATGTTAATTAATTAACTGAAAAAAAAATGCTATAAAGAAGTTTAATACAATCTGAACATCAGGTATAAAGACAAGCAAGTGATACAGTTTAGAATATACTGACAGTGCTCCACTGAAACTGTCCAGTCCAAGCTTAACTTTGATATCAGCCAAACTGATTTGTTCTTGAACAAATAAAACACTGAAATGAAGAAAACATCACCTGTTTGATATCACCTAAGAGAAGCTTATCCTGTTTTTCCCTCCATTTAGAGATTAAAGTCCGTGAGGGCTTTGAAAACAGAGTGCTGGGAATAGGCTGTTCTTGGCAGGTGTGATGAGCTCTGACAGCCTGAGCAGCTCATAGCCGCTAAGGCAAACTGGCTGTTAGGCTAACCTCAGATCTCCAAAGACAATGGAGCACTTCTCCAAGTAGGCTCTACCTTGACAAATCATTTAGACATTTGAATATTATGTCACTACATTCCGACGTTAAAAAAAAAAGTGTATTTGGTGAAAGAAACAACAGCATTTAAAAATTTCACTTTCAGCACAGGAACGACAAAGAAATTAAAGAATGAAAGAACTGAATGTTTTTAAATAAAATGAATGGATATTTATTGAATTAATGATATTTTATTTATTTATTTATTTACTGCATGATTTCATTCATGCCACTTTATTTATTTTTATATTTTTTTTATTTCATTTTGGCACCTTTGTCCCTCCATAACACAGCGGCCGAAACGCTAGCAGCAGACAGAACCAACGTTCAACAGAGTTTGTTTCAAAATAAAATACAACAGTGCTTGGCTAAAATGTATTAGGAGTCACATCAATGTCCTTCAGAGATATTATAAGCAGGATATATAACACAGAATCCTGAATTACATTTTATGGAATAAGAGAAAATTAAACCGAAATTAAACTGAAATTGAGGTAAATTGGATATATTAGATTAAAAAAAGAAGTACCTAGTGGAGTTTCACCTCATTTCAGCTCACTGCCATTTTAATGAAACCTGTTTGTGACTCAGTGTGCTTTCAGTGTACTATCCTGCAGAATGGGTCAAAGTGTGCCAAGAATCATCCCTCACAGCAGTACATGAAAACATCCAAATTACCAAAAAGCTTTTGAATATGTTGCCCTTCTTCCTAGAATAATTTACAAGTATCAGGCTGGATACATGTTAAAATAATAGTGCCTAAAGTTGCACTGAAATTCATATGAGGTGAAACCTTTTTGCTTCTTGTTATGATGTGGAAGCTGTGTTCACTCCTTACACTTTGTATAGATCGCAGTTAATTTAGATAATTCTCAAAATAACTGCGCGGTACATTTAAATTAATATTCAGGGCACACTTGATCATCACAGAAAAATCAGTGAGAAGTGAGAGAGCAGTGGCCCATGACCAGCACCTGCTAAACTGTCTTGTTGTTGCTGCACCTGCTGTCACTTTGATTA
This sequence comes from Etia nguti, assembly GCA_015106755.1. NCBI lineage: Eukaryota > Metazoa > Chordata > Actinopteri > Cichliformes > Cichlidae > Etia > Etia nguti. The sequence continues at coordinate 5,770 of VUQG01025606.1, read as the reverse complement.
GCACCAAAGTAATGGATCCACAATGGTGTGTGCAAACGTGTAAATCAAGTTATTATTTATTTTAATGCAATTTTTACCACATACAGGCGATGTTAAAGCTAAAGTTAAATTTTGTGGGCATGAAACATATGAACAAAATCAAACTTTACTGGTATAATATCAGAGTCTGAGTCTGTTGATTTAATACAAAAGTGTTAATGTTGTGTTTACACATTTGTGTTTTTAAAAAGAATTAATTAAAAGAAATTCAAAATCTAAGCAGCTTTTTTGGTTTTAGTTTATATTTTCAGACATTTTTTTTCTTTGTTGGTCTTTGTTCTGACCAGTGACAAGATTTATACTCATGGTACTTTTATTTTGTAAAGATAAAACCGGAAATCATTGCAACAACGCTTCTGCCCGGCCGCCATATTGGTACGGGGAAGCGCCATTATTAAGGCATATAAATGTATATCATAACCGGGATCTCTATTATTAAAATGAAAATATTTGATCTGTCAGAAATGTCAGACACTGGAGACAAATAACTGCAAACCTTCAAATTTTCATGTCAAAAACCAACAGAGAAAGAAGGAGCTTCTGTAAAATGATAATTAACTGCATGCTTTGTGTAAGTAAAGTCAAAACATACTTTTTGCAGTTTGATTTTGAACATGTTAAAATAATACAACAACAACAACAAAGAAAAGACAAATACACAATAATCAAACCAAACATGAGGAAAACAGAATAATCATCATCCTGATAAAGCATTTAAAGGATTTAGATCATATTTCCCTGCTGTGGAGAAACTAATCAGCACCTTTACAGTAGCAGAATATGAAAACTTCTCCCCGATTCCATCTTTAACTGGTCTGAGAACCCCGCTGCAAGATGGCGGCGGCAAAGACGCGTCTGAGCTTCTAGCAGACTGACGTCACTGCGGACTTTTGGAATGTGTGCTCGATTTATTGACCAAGGCGTCCAGGAATAAAACGCTCCCCGTTTTATTTGAGGCTTACATACACGTTTATTTGTGTTAGAAGACGAGTGCGTGATATGACATATTAAAGTAACAACTTTAATCACTTTTTTGTGCCCATTATGGAAAAGTATACAAAACAAAAGGTAAATGAATCAATAAATAAAATAAATCATTTAACAACGCGATAGTGCCGTAGTGAGTGTCGTTTACACCGTCTGTGGTCGGTGCATCCGTCAGCAGACGTGATGGATATCGAGCGAACCCCTCACTGTTTTGACAGCTTGGCGGAACTGCAAGTGCGCCTGCTTTTTCACGTGTGCACGTGCCGTTGGCCCGGGCGGGGAAGTGAAAGACTAAGCAGCTATGGGAGAAGTTTGTAAGGAGAGGAAGCCGTGGCTTCGTGTTGTTTGGCAAATCTGCAACGTTTTCATGTGTTTGTTCTTCGCTCTGGCGTCGTACGTTCAGGTGAGAGTTTGATTTTTTGCCCTCTCAGCACTTCTCTGAACTGTGATCAATAACTGTGTCCTGACCTCCCGCCGCAGATCAATGATCCAGACGCAGGTTTATGGATGGTAAGATTACACTGTACACTTTTTTTTGGTCCATGTTATTAGACATTTTGATCTTTTTGCACAGTTTATTATAAACACCACCCTCTTTTTCAGGCTGGTTACGGCGTGCCTGCAGTCCTGTGTGCGTGTATTGTTGTGAAGCCTCATGTGACAGGTACAGGAATGAGTTTGGAGTCATTTGTTAGTAGATGCTTCGCTTATTAACAATAAAGTCCTCATATTAAAGTGCATGTAGCTGGAATCTTACGTTACTGCTGAACTTTCCTCCGGTGCATTTTCCCAGTGCTCGTAGCGCCACCCTGTGGCTGTATCCTGACTGTGCAGCTCGTTGCAGAGTTTGGGTTGTGATTTAAATTGTTTTGCATTCTTTATTTTTGTTTCATTTTCAGAGACGTTGGCCTGGAGGCGTGTTGCTGACCTACATGTGATGATTTCCAGTGCGGTCAGTGCCATGTTGGGATGGACGCTGTACAAAGAGCGAATCACACAGATCTTCCAGCAGGAGGAGGGCAGGTACGTCACACCTCACCTGATCTGAGAAAAAACAAACCATTTAAGCATTTTTAGGCTGTCCATTCAAAAAATGTGATGCCTATTAGCAGGTATAACTATAATGAAACTTCAATTTATTAAGACATATTAAAGGCATTCTGCTGTGTCATTATAGTTTAATTCTGATGTATAAAACATTAATGTAACATATTTTGCAGATTATTATTTTTATACATGGATATTTAATATAGTTTTATCCCTTTAGAGAATTTTCAGGTCTCGTTTTGACTGCATTTTGGCTCCTCCTGTGTCGCCACTCTGGAAGGTAACAGATTTGGTTTGAATCTTATGTATTTAAATCCATTCTATAAAGAAGATTAGACAGCTGGAGAGGGGTTTGAAAAACTCCAAAGTTTCCATCTTATACTGGGAACTTTACTAAATATTTTTGTGTTTTGTTTTGTTTGTTTTTTCTTAACTTTTTGATTTGTTTTTTTTTACTTTTTAAAAACTTAAATTGTGTGTGTGTGTGTGTGTGTGTGTGTGTGTTTGTATAATATAATATAATAATTAGCATAATTAGTCATGTGAGATTTTTTTTAAAAATTTAATCCTAGTGATTTTTCTCGTCATCACTTTTTGTCTCTTTTTTTTTAAAGGTAAACTCAGAGAATATCCAAATTTTACCTCATATTTTTGTGTCAAAAGAATATCCTCTTTATATTTTTTAAATTTGTGATTTTCTTTTTCGCTTTAATCTCAGCTAGTAAATTTTGCATTGTTAATGAATTTCTTTCTTTTTTCACTTTTCTTTTTGTTTGGGTTTTGTTTTGTTTTTTTGCGTACACTGAGCCTATAACTCAACCATACTTTTTTGTCCTTTATGTATCATCTGCTCTCTGTTTTCCTTTTCCCCCCCCTCATCTAATCATTTGTGTCAGAGCTCCTATTGGTATGCTCCGAGTCGCCACAGCTGCTGCCATCACAGTCTTCCCATTTGTGGCCTGGCTTTATTACTACATCAACACGGATCTGAAATCTGACTGGCCTTCACACTGTACAACTGCCATTTAGACATCAGCCTGTTTTGGCTGATGAAACATGATTAAACACAAATCTATGACAGCTAAGGTGCACTGAGTCCATTTTAGTTTTTACGAACACTTTTGTAAAATAAATAATGAAAATAAAAAAGTTTATTGTTTAAACTTTATCTCCTGTTAAATGAAATGTAATTTTCAAGTGAAATTAAATAAAATAAAGTGAATTTTTAGACCAGTCTAGTCTAAAAGTAAACTTTTTCCATTCTTCGGGTGGCAGCATAGACACGGCCAAAATAGACAGTAGAAGAAGACATTTGTGACGTAATATCCTGTGTTTAGTAACCGTTCCCTGGCTACAGATCTGAGATCAGCCACTTTAGTGCCTACTGGCCTTTTTAAAACTAGCACCGCTGCAGTATAACTGACCTGAGAACGGAAGCTAGTCCGCAGAGTTTCTGTTCACTTCTCATGCTTTACCAAAGCTGTAGCTGCTTCCTGGTTGTTGCAGCGGTTCTGTTCAGGTTCAAACATGGCTCTGAGTGTGCTGTATCACAGCCTGGGCTGCCGGCTGCTTCATAGCAGAGGCTTACAGAGTCCGGCGAGGCTCACACTCGGCGCTTTACGGTGGCAGTCGGCCCTGAAACACACGCTGTCCCCGCGGAGAGCTCTCTGCTACCTGGTAGGTCAAAGCTGCCTGTGTCCGCGGAGATAGCACACTTCATTGAAACATTTAACGGTTTGGAGTCATGCGACAAACAGTCAGATTATCCAGTCTTTCTTTATAGTTTAACCAGGTTTAGTGACAACAATTTCAAATAGTATAGCAAATAATTTTGGTGTCTTTATGGGGGGAAAAACACTTAATAATTTAGAACCATCTCCATTTACACCTGCTTCACCCCCTAACAGCGCCACCTTAACCTGGCAGTTGTTTGGAAACTAGATGAGCCACAGACACGGTGCCAAGACCTGGATTAAACCCAATCCTGGGCGAAGATCCATTTTCAGTCCCGTGTCAGGGAAACTGGTTGTACAAACTGATATATTATAGAAATTTCCAGCTCCACAAAAAAAGACAGATTGCTGCGCTTTGACATAATAAACATGCAAAAGTAGAAAATGTGTGAGAAACCGAGTGTTTGGAGCAGTTCATCTCCACTGTTGCCATCCTTATGAACATTGCTGCCGCAGCTTTGGACATGCACGGTATTTGATGAAATATTAGCTCTTGATTTCCGTAACCTGGGAAAGACAACGCGACTGGTGCGATCAGGAACTCCAAGATTAAACCTCTTTGTTTCCTGTATGAACCTTGTCTCTTCTTTCAGCACCAAAGTAGTATTTTTATGTGTGTGTGTCTGGCGTGAGTTTAAATGTGTGTCATTTATGTCAAAGTAGGCAACAACGAGGGAGTCCACACAAGAGGTATAGTTTAATAAAAGATCATTTATTAAACATAAACTAACCAAGACACAAACATTAAAGTTGATGCCTGGTGGAATGGAAGAGACTGAGCAGGTCACCTGGGCCGGCTTTTATAACCTGGAGGGCACAGGTCAGCTGCGTTAGCTGACGATCCTTCCTCATCAACCAGTTATTAATAACAGCAGCATATGTAATGCCTACTGTGTGTAAAGCTTTTAGAGTTTTAGATTGAACCTTTGTATCAGGGCAGCAGTGAAATCCAGCAACTTTCAGCTGAGACAAGAGGAGAAGATTAAAGACATTCTGTCAAAAGATCACTTTAAAGCAGTAACCCATGCCTCATTTATGACCGCTGAGCTGTTAGAGGTCCAGGAGTAGGGATGACTCTCAGTGCAGTTATCATTGCTGCAGAGGGGGGCGCTGCTGTTCCTGAAATCAGAGATAAATTCCTTTTTCTTTTTTTCTTTTTTCTTTTCAAGACGTACAGCAGTGAATTTAAGTAGTTTAGAGGCTGCTTTAATCTCACTGCCCATCCGAGCAACAAGAAATGCCACACTGATGACACCCCCCGCATGTCCACTGACCTCAACTCACAGCTTCCTGTGCTTGGTCATTAACAGGTGAATGTGAGTCAGCGGCACACCTGCAGAGCAACGCAATGGCTGAATCCACACAGATTAAGAACGTTTTCCTCGATGCCTCCTCCACCCTCATCAGGAGATAAGCCAAAGAAGTCTGGGGTAAGAGTTAAAGGTTTATGTTACAGCTGATCCCCGGCGTGATCAACTCAATTCAATTCAATTCAATTTTATTTATATAGCGCCAAATCACAACAACAGTCGCCTCAAGGCGCTTTATATTGTGTAGTAGATCGTACAATAATAGATACAGAGAAAACCCAACAATCATATGACCCCCTATGAGCAAGCACTTTGGCGACAGTGGGAAGGAAAAACTCCCTTTTAACAGTAAGAAACCTCCGGCAGAACCAGGCTCAGGGAGGGGCGGCCATCTGCTGCGACCGGTTGGGGTGAGAGAAGGAAAACAGGATAAAGACATGCTGTGGAAGAGAGACAGAGATTAATAACAGGTATGATTCAATGCAGAGAGGTCTGTTAACACATAGTGGTTAAGGTGACTGGAAAGGAAAAACTCAATGCATCATGGGAATCCCCCGGCAGCCTACGTCTATTACAGCATAACTAAGGGAGGATTCAGGGTCACCTGGTCCAGCCCTAACTATATGTTTTACCAAAAAGGAAAGTTTTAAGTCT
>VUQG01025603.1:0-10974 GCA_015106755.1 Etia nguti | reverse complement strand
TGAGGATATTGTAAATATGACTCCCTATCTCATAATGATTGCACTCATGCATAAAGATAACCCACTTCGATATCATAAAATGTTAGATAACCTATAGCTGGATAATATAATGAAGATTTTTTATATAGCTTTATTGCAAAATAATCAAATCAATTTCTCAGATCGGAGCCATCGCATTGTGTGCACAGCTTCACCTTGGTGACACAGTGAAACGAGGAAGTCCACTTTGTGCCACTCAGTCCTGGCAAAAGGCAACACTGCAGGGTAGGGTTGTGGTTTTATTGCTCGAATGACAGTGATAAGGCAAAGTAGGAGGTAGGCCGAGAATTCAGTCAGACATTATTCTTACCAGGAAAAGGAGCCAGTTGTCTTAAATTGCCTTAAACCATCAAGTCTTGAAATTCTAAAGTCTCCCTATTGAAACTTCCCACTTTAGCAACTGTGCAAAGGCTGAACTGTCTGACCCTTCAGGAACAGCACGTTAAACAATCTGCTGAAATCCAGTGTTACATCACACACTGTGATGAAGAAAAGAGATGGTTTTTTTATGGTTTGAGAAACCAAAAACAAAGTATATTCCCAAATGTGGGTAAAAGTCCCAATCATTTTGAACTCAGTCGTCAGTAGGCCTCGTGGATGGATGTTATGCCTAATGGTCACACAGACATGGCACATAATGAATGTGAGCATTCCTATCAACATGTTGCCCCATGGGTGGAATGGGGCAACAAAAAAAACCCCAAAACTGCCAAAAACTGCATTTCATGCAGTGCCATCTTGAGCCCCAATAGCATGTCAGCTCCCATCGTCTTTCATGTTAAAACACCCAACTGAACAACATTAAAATCTATTTTAACCTGGTACAAAAAATGTTTTTGAGCTCGAAGAATTACAACAACTCTATGGTGGATGATTTTTCTCTCATCATAAAAATCACCTGTTTGGATTTCTTTATCTCTTATCCTCTTACAGTCAGCTTTTGACACCTCAATATATATTAATAAAGACAAGGTTTGACGACCATCAGAATAGGTTCTTCTGGGTTTTTCCTAATAATCTGTATAGGCAGAGATCATCCTCACTAATTTCTGATACACACTCAGTCATTTTGTTGTGGAAGCAGGACTAAAACATGGCAGAAACCACTCAGTCCAGAAAAAAAAGGAAAAGGGTTAATTAACCCTAGTAGGCTTCAAAGGAGGAAAAACTAATTAAAGAATTATAGATGGGGTCATAAAAGTTGGGGCCATGGCTGCTTTGACTGAGAGGTGTGCTGACAAAGGCAGCTAGTCAGTCCGGGCTCATTGAACTGGACCTCTATTTGTGGTGTTGAAGGAATCCAAAGCATTTTAATTTATTTTAATTGATTTAATTATCTGCCAGAGAACAGATATGGACATATGGAGACCAGCCAAGAAGTTGAAACTTTCACAAGTAAAATTTTATTCATCTGTTACCCTAGATATCTGTTATTTAAGGGTAAGTATGCCTAAGCATTACTTCAGTAGTGATTATAGATTATACAGCCTGCTGTCCAAGCTTGCCAATGTTAACTTAATCACGGTAGCCAATAAAGTGTGGAGTCCGGAAACCAATGGGTGGCTTTTATGCACAGTCTGTGGTTACTACTCAAAAATACTGCATGCATGGACAAAACTCCCATCTTTCAGTTTGTTCTTTTATCCTCACTAGTGTCACATTTTGCAATGATCTCGCTCAACAATGTTGGCTAAGCTTCTGTAGCTGGTAATTATTCAAATCACTTGTGTGTACAATGAAGTCAGTGAAATGCAATAGCTTACAGGCATCAGAAATTGTAAAGTCTGTCACATAGGAATGTTGCAACATCCTCTTTTAGGGGTGTTAACTGTACTTCCTTTATAAATCTGGCCCTTGTTACATGACAATGGCAGTCTGCTGTGAAACAGGAAAAACTGCTGGCCACTGACATGGATTTTATATCACAGAAAACATGCGTGGTTAAACTAAGGCACAAATCCAGGGCAACCAGCAGAGATTTGTCTTTCTCGCCTGCTTAAATGGTCAGTCAACTGTTATGTAGATCAGACAAACAGCTAGTTTCACCTTGCAGCCATGCATGAATAATATATAAAAGCTTATCTCCAACCCATAGGATAGTCAAATACATGAGAATAGCACTATCTACAGTAAATGTTATGCACTCTAACTGAGGTGTTACATTCATCGTATGGGGCCTAATGCGGAGTCTGTGGAATAAAGGCTCATTAAGTGCACAAGCTCTTGTCACAGACAGGAGGGCACAGCTGAGTAAATGTAACCTCTAACCCGGATAAACTATTCGGGCTAGAGTACGCAGGCACAGGAAACTTGTTGGATAACACAAAAAACAAGTCCACACCTGTGCTGGGTTGTATTTTACACCCAAATGTAGTCCTTAGTTAAAAGGGACGGTTTAACAGCAATGACATGTTGGTGCTTGAAAACGCCCTCCCTTTGTAATTCTACATCTGTTATTTCATTTATAGTGTGCACGTACACACACGCGCACACACACACACACACGCATGCAAACATGTCTTCCATTCTGCTTTTAACACTCAGAAGAAATAAGACCGTGATTAGGGATTTAAAATTAAACTAAATGGAACTGATACAGTTTAAATGCATTACACAAATATATCTTTATAGATGTAATGTTTCTTTAAATCTCTTTGTTCTTCATGGCTTAAGGCATGAAGTTAAATATCTAGAATTCTTTTCAACCTCTTTTCAGCTTTAATCCCGTCACCTAGCTTGTTGGGGTTATGTCTTGTTTACAGTCATCTTTAGGAAAGAACAGGAGAATCATATTTCAAAGCCTTGTAAATAGTCTGACTCTGCAGCCCTGGGCTCCTCTGAGCCAGCAAAATTTAAATAATTGCAGGTTACAAATGAAAGGAATTTCTTTGTTAAGCAAGGAGTAGAAGAGTAACAAAAAAATGTTATTCAAACAAATTAAATAATTTATTTTAATACAATTTTCTGGAGTTACTTATTACATATCTATTAAAAAGATAAATATAAGCTAAAGTTAAAAAGTTTACGGCTTCTGTATCTCAAATTTTACAACAGACTCACTCTAGAGGAACAACCTAAAGGTTTTGGGGCCTCGAACAGTCCTCCAAGCTACATATCAAGAACAGAAAATCTATGGAGAGACCTCACAAAGCAGGTGTAACAAGACAGGCCCAAAATCTTACAGAACTAGAAGCCTTTATCAGGAAGCACGGGAAAATCTCCCAAACAAGAGATGAAAGACTTTAGCTGCAACAAAAGGCCTTAAGAAGGTCCATGCAGTGGGGGGTCAAACCTTTGGTTAAGGCCATTTTTGTTATCGTGATGGAAATCTGTTTGCAATCTTGCCGAAAGTGTTTTGAAAAAGTGTCATCTTTAACTTTGCACCCAATTTGGGAAGTCGGCTCATCTTTTACCCATTGCGCTATGCATGTGTGTATACTGCACATGTCCTAGACTCTACTGATCAGTACTGATTCAGTTGGTCTGTGCAGTCTGTTTTGGTTTATTTAGTATCTAACCCGATATTTTAGCTTTGAGTATCATATTCAGAACGTGAATAACTGCTGAAAGGCTAAGCGATACCTTTTAATAATGAAAACTGCACAGGCCAAAAGAGTGCAGGCTCACCAATAGAGGGAGTCTTCTCCAAAGTTATCTTTCACCCATTAGAGAGCTTGATAAGAAACAAAACGCAATAAGCTGATATTCAGAGGCTACTTTCTGTGAATGGAGAAATGAAAGCATTTCTTTAGTTAGTGCAGCTCTTGTGCACTGCACTGACTGTCAGCTGATGTAAATAGATCCATTCAAGTTTTGCAGCTCTGAGCTATTTAATCTGCCAACCGCTGCCAGCCCAGCCAGTTAGCCCACAGTGCTGCTTCGACTGCTTATTTCTCCTATCGTTAGAGGATCTCAATGTGTCCATATGGTAATAAGGGGGCATTCTCGGCTCTACTTAAATAACAATGTGTTCTCAGCTGTCCTGCCTGATGCTCGGCTACAAAGGAGGAGGATTAAAAAGTTGCTTCACACTAACCTAAATGACCCCTTCCCCCGGAAATCTGACTAAGTATTACTAGTACAGTTCCTTTCAAAGAAAAGAAAAACTATCTTTGACTCAGCAAACTGCAGCAAACATTCATGTCTAAGCATTTCATCGTATCAGGACACTATCTGATACGATATTGCTCATAAATAAAAAAATATCTCCACTGCTGTTTGTAGAGAAAATAGGTGTGCGTGATGACTAAGAATGTTTAGATTTCACGACCAACTTCATTTTCTTATTTGTACAGTTTCCCTTTTTGAGGATACAAGAGGCAAGAGTTTGTAAAGGCCATATTTGCCCTTCAACACACCTCTAAAACAGCTTTCTGCGCCTCCGCCCAGAGCTGGGTGCAAGTTTCAGGAAGAGGTCACACTCTCTGCCGCTGCTTCCCTCCCTCCCTCCTTCTCATTCTCCCTTTTGTTTGCATTCCTCCTCTCAACAATGCCTTGCTCGCCTCCTCACCACGAGGTGGCTCGAGCAAGCACTGAAACATGACTCCACTGTGTGTACGTGTGCGCACACAAGAAATTGTGCGCACGCATCCTCACCATGTGGAAAAATACCATCCTCTACAATGCCCCCTGCCGCAGCTTCCCTTATTCAAATCCGTGCACACAGACGTACTCGCACGATGTACTTTGGATGCCCTACCAGCTGCAGCAGGAGCGTACGGTCAAGGACACGGCGGTGAATTGGGTTGACCGGAGAGACAATCAGCTGATCGAGTCTCTTTGGCAACCACAGGTCATCTAGAAACTCATCATTGATTAGATTGTGTGTACACATTTAATTATAGCTGCTCAAATATTGAACTGCATGTTTGACAATTTCACAACTAGAGAAAGTGCTACACAAACCCTGTTCTTAGAAAAGCTACAAAATAGCTGGCGTTGTGTGCTTGTCTGTGTGGGTGTAAGCCTCCTCCTGCTGTCACCTGTGGTCACATGGTTCAAAGCTGGCCTATTTTAGGGAAGCAGGGAGAGGAAGAGTGCAGGAGTAAAGCGGGAGGGAGATGCGTTGTATTACATCAGATCCTGGCTGCTGATTCATGTCTTTTACCTTTACAGACTGTGCTCTGACCTTAGCACAGCACAGCAGGCACAGCTGGAGATGACAGGGCCCCTTGTGAACAGACCACACAGATTAGCTCAAATAAGAATGGGAAAGTGAAAATGGAAGAAGGAAGTGTGATTACAGTGGACTTTTTTTCCTTCGCCACATTTGCACATTTGATGCTGAATCTGCAGCTTGTGTTTGACATGACAAGCGAGCGACCTTAAAGGGACGCCGTGCCCTGTGAGATTTAAGCACACGATGAAAAACGGCAATTTTAAATTTAGACACAAAGACTAGAAACAATGACTGTGACACCAGTGGGCCTGGCAGTAACTTAATCTCCTCTGACTACGTTTTACTGTTCCGTAACTATGGCGACCACATTTTATGATGCATTCAATCAAGAAGTGCTGGAAACCGATTGGAAAAGATGAACTTTTTGATCTCTCCCCCTCTCACACACCTCTCTGAGGACGACTAAATCTGGTCCTAATGATCAGACAGACTTCTTTGTTTCCTGAAGTTTACATCACATCACTCACATCACTTGAACACACCATGGAGGACAGAAAATGTACAGTGAATACACTTCTCGGGCCACTGATGGTCAGTGATACTGAACACATCAATTACTGAGCTGAATAATTCATCCTATTCAAGGCCTCCTCCTCCTCCTCGGTCGGGCTCCACCGAAGGGAAATTAAAGTGTGGGCATCATTTTAACAAGAAAATAAGAGAAGCTCTGTGACCCCTGAAATAACTTCTACCCATTCATCCCTCTGCTCATGTGTCCTTTCATCCTTGCAGCTCACTTCCTCTCTTGCTCTTTGCCACACCCCCTCAGATCTTACATCACGGCAAAAACCATACTCATGTTGTGACTACATTTTACTAGGCACACAAACCTTGCTGTGCAGTTTGTCACGTCTCACTAGGCCCGGGTCATTCCCATTAATTAAAACGCGTGTCTGTGGTAAGGACACGGGTCCGAGAAATCGGTCTGCTCTCGCGACAGGATGAAGCTTTCATTCACTTCCTCGAAGAAATGTACCAGTGTGGTGGAAAAAGTTATGATGGAGATACAACACATGTGCTTCTCTCATCTTTTATAAACTCGTCTTCTTTGTGTCTCTAAGACAAACAAACAAACAGAATCAAAAATGGAGAAAAGAGGAAAACACTCACCTTTTTAACCTGGTCATCCTTGAGCTCAGTGAAGTAATAGGCTAGTAGCTGAGCCGCAATCATTCTGTTCCTTGTTCTCGCTCTGTGTCTCTCTCACACACTCATGCAGACTCACTCAAACACTTTGTCAGTCTCTCACACGCCTTAACCTGCAGATGGATTAAGAAACTCCAAAGGTAAGAAAGTTAACTCAGACTATTCTCTGCCCCTGTTTCGTAAATATAAGCTGCAAGAGGTATAAAGATATCCTGAGTCTAGTTCAGTGTGGTTTAAAATAGCCGGAGCTCCTTCATGTGTGGCTAAGACTCTACGTCTCTCCCTTCTCTGTGAACGTGAGTGAAGCCAGGAAGCATGAGTGATACAGCAAGTTTAGCTGCGGGAGGCAGAGAGAGAGAGAGACACTCAGAAGGGGAGAGGGAGGCAGGCAGTGCCGCAAAAAGGACACGCCCACTGCCTGCAAGCTCATTGGCTAGACAGAACGATTGCCACATCCTCTGGCCTGCTATTGGTAGGGCCTGCTGATGCCTTGGAGGTAAACCCAGTGATGGAGGAAGAAGAGGGAGGGGGATAATTACGAGGAGAGACAAGAGAGGATTTGAGCTTTACTGTCTTAAGGAAGTTGTAAGGTTTCATTCTGCTTAGCCTGTGCTAGGAAGAGAATGAGTCACACAGTTGTGGTATTACTCAGACTGCTGTAAAGTGCAGCTTTAGTCACTGCTGCCGGCTAGCTGTGAGGAAATTCAAGGGAAACGTATACCTCTTTGCATCCCTTAACTCAGGGACATACCAGGAAGTTAAGGGCATTACAAAGTTTTTCCTGTGGGCAGGGTGTACATGGATACTGCTCAGGAGGACTGGGTAATATTTTTTTCCCCTCAGGGTCATACTGACTAAGTTAAGGGACACACATTAGATAACTGAATCAAAAATGGCTAAAGGCTGAAATTATTTTTAAAAATCCCGCCTGAATTCTACATCAACTTGAAATATACTGAAGTAGCAGCACAGGCTCATCATCTGAATCTGATTTTGAGGGGTGGGGGTTATTACATTGCTACCCCTCGGCCCATATTTGACCCATTTACTGCAATGTGACTGCATTTTCCCCACATTAATATGTGGAATGGACATTTATTTATTATTTGTACCATTTCACCGTAAGTTACATGGTCTTTTTGGCTTTTCCACCCTACCTTCCTTCCAGTTAAGACATGTCTATTGTCCCACAGTGTCTTTGTCTTACTGACAATGGAGGTTTCTGGTTTCTGACCCACCTCCCCCACGGGTGAAGGTATTTGTTCTGTGTGACCGAGCATTTAGACAATAAGCTGAATGTTTGTGATGCAGATAAGTGTGATGTACTGCTTCAGCTTGTTTTTGTTTGCCTTTCTACCCCTTTAAAAATGCTGAGTAACGCAACAGAAGGACACACACCTGCCGCTCCTTTTGTGCACTACACCTGCTTGACCATAATTTAAGTAGAATGAAGGCCATTCATTCACTCCGCCTTCTTTCTCGAGAGTCAGCCCATCAGCCTGCTACGTTCTCAAGCTGTCCTTTCAGACAGATGTGACATTGTCACTGCAGCAACAACAGCTGTCTCTAGACACTCTAGAGGACATCAGCAGACTAGGGTCAGAACTACGGGAACTGTAATCTTTCCTATATCCAATAAGTTGACTCTAAATTCATTCTACCTTCTACCTTTTTATTGTTTTTCATATATTCAACTTCGTGGAAAATAAAATAAAAATCTTTTTTTGTATTTTTGCTTTTTAAAGGCTGAAGACAACAGAGATATGGATCAGTACTGTTAATGGAAAACTCATCTGAGCCTTTTAGAGCACATGGCACCTGTAAAAGTTTATTAATTCATTCCAGGGTCCAGTAGTGGTCTTTTTTTATTGTTGTATCAATCTGTCTCTATTGCTTTTGAATTCCTCATTCCCTGGGGTACTATATATTTGACACCCTGCCTGCAAGCCTGCCCTAACTTGTTATGCTCATGAGAGTCGTGCTGCTTAAACAAAAAATAAACTGCTTTATTTGCACTGAATGCATGACTCATGAGTACAATGAATTTTTCTGTGGAGAATGATGAACACTGGAGCATGGTAGTGTCTGGTTAACTTTACTGTTGATATTTTAGACACTTATATAGTTTCCTTGAAGGAACCTGAGCTGGAGATCAGTTCTCCAGCTCAGGTTGTATAATATAGGTTTCATAAAGCACTTCACTCAAATATGAAATATAGTAAAATACCATCAAGGTCAGTGCCTTATCCAGTAACTTGCCACGTCAAACATCAAATTTTCCTCTGACTACCTGCAGTTATTTAAGTCTTTAGACTGTGTAAATCACAACACTGTAACAAGCTGCCTGTTAGAAGGTCTGGCATTGTAAACATTACAGAAAATGGTCACATCAAGGCACCACAAATTGTACCGTATGACGAATGCATACCAAACAAGGAAGGTTTAGCATACATACCCTTTTACAGCTATAGAGAAACCAGTGTGCAATTATGAAACTGTGATTTGTCAGCAGACTGTAAATATAAATGTACTTCTAATTTTCAGTGTACAGTATTGTAACATTTTTATGCACTAAAATAACAGAATCCCTTCAGATACAGTCATAATACACATAATTATGAGTTAAAGTCATATACACATAATATTTTGATTCCAACTTACCTCACATGGAGAAAAATGGATACAGATTTTCAGAAGCTTCACAACAAATTCTGTTGTTGTGTCACCTCTTTATTCAATCTCAGAGGTCTTTCAGTTTACCATAGATAAGTTAGTTACCTTAATCAACAAAGGCTCCCCATGATGCAGCAGAGTTGGTGTCCAGCAGCTGTCATCACACTGATGTTTTGATGCACTGTGGCATCTAATTCTTCCACTGGCCACTCCACAAAGATGTTTAAGCCTGGGCTTCAAATGTTGATTCATTGTATCTCTGAAGAGATTTAGTCAGGCTGTGAAACTAAACCAAAGGTCTGTTTTCTCAGAAAACTAATGAATGTAGAAAAAAATGCGACACAATATCCAGAATAAGACCAGTGCTCTCCTCACTGTAGGCTGTAACAGCTCAGTTCTGCCCATCTACTGGTGAAAATTTCTGAGTGTGAGTGTGTGTGAAAGCTTGTATTGTTTGTTTGTAGGGCAGAGAAAGACACACACATTCACAGAGCCGTCAATCGAAAAATAAAATAAAATATACACAGGAAAGACACCTTGCTCCCTAAGAAAGGCTCCTTTAGCAAAAACATCAGAGAAATGATGAAGGGAATATTTAAAAAAATTAAAGATAGAGACAGAAAGAGCCAAAAAGCGAGGGGAAGTAAAAAGGACAAGAATGATAGTAGGCCTATGTAAGAGAAAAAGAAAGCATGCAGTCTTTTTTATCAGTCTCTGCTCTGTTGTAGGATGCAGGAGCTGTATTTTGAGGAGCCTAGCTATGTTTGCATTCAGTGCCACATAAAGCTGTCGTGTCACAGCCTGTGTAATTCTAATGTGAAGACAGTAGCTTGATACAAGGACAGCGTGGGATTATTGCGTGTATGTGTGAGGATGACGTAGCCCTCAGCTGGTAGCATTCTCACATGTTAATCCCTGAGAGATTAGCTGGTATTTCACTCCCGTTAGCGCACAGCTTTCTCTATTTTCCTCCCTTACTTTAATCCCTCTTCATTCATCAGTGATTATCACCACTGCACCACTGCATCATTATTTATCACCACTGCATCATTATTTTCTGTTCCTGTGCATTATTTTCTTCACTTATTACACTCCACTACTATCTTCCTGCCTGTCTTCATCTTCAACGCATCATCTAATCTGTCATGAATGGATTAGCCTCACAATGATCACTGCACCTCTCATTAACCCAGTGCAGTATCATCAGATCATAGCTTCAGATTAAATATGTAAACAAACAAAAACACAAATTGTAAGTTTTGCCTAATGAAACTAATTTTAAAGTTGGCCATAGACTGAAATTTCATCAACAATGCCAAAACATACAATCTTCACTTCTTCTTTTATGGGCAACGCTCCAGCCAGACAGATAAAGGAGACAGGGAGAATGACTAAAATGGCACATGTCACGGTATTGGGTCGTTTGAGTTTTTATGTATCTTTTGTATTCATTTGTGTTCTAGTTTAGCTCATCTAGTTAATTTCTAGGTTGCAGTTTAGTCCTTTGTTTCTTAGGTGTTTCTGTCATCTCCCCCTGTACTGTCTACCTGTCATGTTTCATGTCTGTGTGGTCCTTGTTATCAAGTTCGTGTCATGTCTATGTCTCCATGTTTCCTGTTTTATTCTGAAAGAGTCTGGTGTTCTTTGTTCGTTGTATTTAGTTTCACTGCCCCTGTCCTGTCATTAGGTTCATGTGTGTCAGCTGTTCTTCCTCATTTGTTTCCACTTCCCCTGATCATCCCTGTGGGTATTTAGTCTCTGTGTTTCTTTCAGCCTGCGTCGCGTCGTCTGTGTTTTCACTCCTTCTCGTCTCGTAATTTCATGATTTCGGTTCTGGGCATGTTCACGTTTCTTGTCTTGTTCAGTAGTCATAGTTCCCTCATGCTCCAATGCAAATCATGTTCGTAGTGTTTATAGTTCTGTTCTAGTTTTCCCAG
>VUQG01025601.1:0-15411 GCA_015106755.1 Etia nguti | reverse complement strand
GCGGATGGTGTTGAAAGCAGAGCTGTAGTCCAGGAAGAGCATCCTGACATACGTGCCGCTTCTCTCCAGGTGTTGCAGAGAGTGGTGCAGGGCTAATGCTGTTGCGTCATCCACTGATCGATTGGGGCGGTATGCAAACTGGAAGGAGTCTATCGTGTCCGGGACCGTTTGATTGATGTGTGTCAGAACCATTTTTTCCAGACACTTCATAGCGACTGGTGTGAGGGCCACTGGTCTGAAGTCATTCAGAGCGGAAGTGTCTGGTCTTTTAGGAACTGGTATGATGATGGAGGATTTAAAAATGCGTGGGACTACTGCCTGGGATAGTGACAGGTTGAAGATATCAGTGTACACACCAGCTAATTGTTCCCCACAGGCCTTCAGTACTCTGGGAAGAACTCCATCGGGTCCCACAGCCTTGTGGGGGTTTACCTTTTTCAGAGCTTTCAGTACCTGTGTGTGTGTCACCTGGAAGACGGTTTCTGTGGGGTCACATGGGGTCTTTGAGGGCGAGTCAGTGTTCAGTCTGTCAGAAAGACCAAATACAGAAAGACCAATAGAGAGATTCAAGACGCTTCAAGGGGAAGAAACATGTAATGACACTTTCATGGTCACAGGACACTTTACATTAGGTGCACATCTTGTTCAGACTTAATTTGAAAAGACAGTATTAAAATTATCTGCTCCACAAAAACTGTGAAGCATTCTCTGTATATATTTATTTAGCTGCAGCTGCCTTTGTATATAACTCTGTTGATCTCTGAACATGAACATATACTGTGTTTCTAAATGATGCATTTATCAACCACTCTAGTTAAACTGCATATCTTTTTTTTTATCTTGAAAAAGAGATGTTTAAGATTTAATAATCCAAAAGATTTTTGGCTGCACCTGTAATTAATAAAAATGATGCAAAATCTGTAAGGTTTACAGAAATTATGTACAAGCTGTTATTTATGATCCCAAAGGGATAAATATCAGACTAAAATTTGTAAAATAACATTCATATGCATGCCTCTAGGTTAATGTAGTGGACACTGAACAGCTGGAGGGGTCATCGTCTGACACAGGAACTGATTTCTACTAGTCAGTCAACTGTTGCTCTGAATGTGCAGCAGTCATGCTGTACTCCAAACTATAGTGACATAATTTCTGTCTCTAGTAAAACACGACCTGCCAGTTATATATCTTTAAAGTAAATTTGAACCCTTTAGTTTTGCAGTTTCCTTCTCTCTGTTTCTTTTCACCTGGTGGTGTCTGGATACTACAAAGATTAGGCTTGATTGATCATTACACTCACTTCTATTGAAAAATAAAAATAAGTATAAACCTTATTAACCAAGAAATAAAGTGCATAAAACACACACACACACACACACACACACACACATATATATATATATATATATATATATATATATATATATATATATATATATAGACTGTGAAGCAGATTATTAACAAGAATACTTTAATCTGACAGACTGTGACCCTTGACCTTTGCCTTAACATTTTAAATTCTAAACAGTCTTAGGTAGTTACCATCTGAAGTCAAACAGGTCCAAATTTAACTCCCTGTAGTCCAGATGAGTGAGACATTTTCTTCTTTCTTTTCAGCACATTTCAGTTAAAACCATAAATGATCTTTATTCTGATCCCTTGATGACTTTACTTCAGAGAACCAAGTTCGCTGATCTGACCAAAAAAAGCAACAAAAGAAGCATTTACATACTGATAAATATTACAGTGCACATGAATTGCTCTTAGTCTGGCTCATCACCTGGGACCTGTTTGTCATGGGAGACCCTACCAGGAGCTGAACGCTCCAGACAACTAAGCTCCCAGGATCGTCTGAGCTCACAAACCCCTCCACCACGATAAGGTGGCAATTCAAGGAGGGGGGAGTTCTTTTAAATATCATATGAAGTAATTCCTTTCCCCTTAAAACAGGATATATTAAACAAATGGTGATGTTACATTAACGTCTTTATTTATTAACGTCTTGATTGAATCACTGGGATTATTTTTTCAGTTTTTTCTTGATTTTTATGGATAAAAAAGGCCACAAAAATCAACACAGCAGAAACGGACAGACCAACAATCACTCCAACAGATCGACCCTCTCCGAGTGCTCCTAGTGGACCTGCAGGTGAGACACAGGTGTGAGGTGTCAGCTGATTTCTACGTAGTCTAAATAAGATCATCTTTAGAAAACAACAACAACAGGCAGCTTCACCTCTGATGACAGACACACTGAACTCTACTCACTCACCTGGAGGATTTCCACAGGTGTGTGTCCTCCATGAAGATATGACACTCAGCGCCGTTTGTTTTTACATTCTTCAGAATCAGAGACACGCCTCCATCCTTCATCTGTCTGTCCCACAGAAACACCCGGTTCCTAAAAGATGGATGCTGGTTGGTTGGATCAAAGTTTCTGCCCCAGTATAATTGATTGTTGGTATCAACTTGCACATCCCAGTAGAAAAGGACATATTTATCTCCCAGATCAGCTCTGGTGCAGTTCACAGATGACATAATAGACTGGTACTCCCTCCAGGCTCTGCTATGATTTTCTGGTCTGAAAAAAAATAAAGTAAAACAGTTCAAAGGTTAAAGATATCAAAGGACTACTGTTCACTTCTACAGCAGGGATGATCTTGATGAGCCATAAATGTATGAAGTAGGTGAGGTATAATATTGGGTTGTAATATATAGATTTAGATATAGATGCTGGTTGTGATGGTCAATGTGTCCGTCACATCTTAAAAAATGTATTCATCAGGCATCAGGTCAGATCTTCTTCACTTTAAATTAAGTAAGGAGGTGTTTGAAGCTCAACGTGTCAGAGTGATGTTCTGTCCAGATTCAGCTGTGATGTTTTTGTGGTCTGACATAATCTACCCAAAGTAGAGAGGTTACAAAAACAAAGTGCAACTTCTCAGATACATAGAAAGCCCTCTCAACAGTGCTAATCTAGATGCAGAGAAGAAACAGTGCAAGAATTCAGTAATAGCAAAAATGGCAATTTTCCCACCCCTCTTAAAAAAAATCTAAACAGAAACGTTACTGCTGTGTTACTGCTCAGTAAACATGTAGACACGTGTTCTTGTTTTACTCTTGAGATGCGTTCTTAAGCAGTTCTTAAATCAATTACCTGCTATCCGAATTGTTGCTTCACCACTTTTACTGTAAAGTCACAGCAAAGAAACCAGAAAAAACAAATGTGGGCAGCACCGTGTGTCTGAGAAACAGAAACACTGGAAACATTTTCAGTCTGTTGAGATTCCAAAGTCAGAAACTCATAAGCTAAAGATGGAAATATTTTTTCGTCCAATCATTTTAGTCCACAAATTCCACAAAATCTGCCATCAAGCTCCAGTTCACTTTTCTCTCTGTATGCAAAAAGAAACATTTTTAAATAGGCAATATATAAGTAGGCATATATGCACAAAGAGCACATACATATGAGGAGAAGATAAAAGAAATCAGACAAATAGGTGTTAAAGTCTTTAAAACTATGCGAACTATAATAACGTCATCAGTAATAACAGTCAGCTAATGATTTTATTATTTTTTTAAGTTCAGTCAGAACAAAGAGAAGCTGATAATAAAATGTAGTGTCACGGAATTTTTTAAATCAAGTCTGCAACACGGAGGGAGCTGTGGTCAAGCTATTTATTACTGCGCGCAGGAAAGCCAATCACACACATCAAATATCACAGTTCACAGTCATGCCAGATCTGTCCTTGGGACGTCTCAGCTCCTCTTTTATAGCCCCTCCCCACACACAACTCTCTGTGTCTTTTACTTACAACAGGTTTCTGTCCCACGGGCTGTGGCTGGGCATAGAGCAACTCCCACTATCTTTTCCCAGGAAGCTCCTGGCACCAGTCATCTTGGGAGTTTCGTCCTTCTAAGCCCTAACAGTGAGCAGATAACACAGTGAAACATCGTTAGGCCAAGCTAAGCAGTTCTTTATAAGGTCATACTGACACATTCACACATCTAAGCATCTCATCTAAGCAAACAAAGGTTATACCAAATCCAACAGTGAAATTCTGAACACATAAATCTAAATGTGAGGATAATCTAGAATTTTTCCATAACAGTAGTTTCACCTTTCCTCCGGAACAGTCCAGCATATATATATCTTAATATATAATATTAATATATAAGCACGGGGACGAGCAACTGCGTGGGCTATTTATGCTCGACTGCAGATTGATACAGAAACATCCGATCGACATGTTTCACCTTATTGATCAGGGTATAATCTACTTGAATGAGGTCACTTTCTTGTTACCCGGAAGCATATTGGGCAGAGGAACGTGCACTCAAAACCGGATCGCAACAAATTGGCACTTTTGTGAGTACGTTTGCTGATAGTAACGCCATGTGATTCAGCTAATAACACAAGGATTTCATCATTTGTGAAGCCACGCTGAAAATACTGAGCAATCTGTGCATTCATGACTGAATGTAATACCGGTAGCTTAGCTGTAGCATTTGTAGCTGAGGGCTTCAGCTTCTGGGTAACAAGGAAATGATGTCATTCACGTAGATTACTGTTTGGCAGCGCTAACTCAAAATTTCGAGTTACTTTTCTCAAAATTTCGAGTTAATAAGTCGAAATTTCGAGAAAATAACTCAAAATTTCGAGTTATGGATCCTTTTTTTTTTTTTTTAGTGGCGGAAATGGGCTTACATACAAAGTGATCTTTTTTAAAAAACAAAAAACAAACACAGACATACATTTTTATGTTAATATCTACAGAGAGAGCCAAACACGTACACAACATATATGGATGAAAAATGTTCAAATTAATACTATGATTTTCCTGGTAAGAAGAGCTCTTCCATCAAACCTATGAAGTTTCAATCACTAATATCTTTATTCAGATCCATTTAGAATTATTTAGTATGATGGAATAAAAGCTAAATATAACTGAAGACATTTTTAAGTGAAGTGGAGTGTCTGCTGTACCTTTGTGTAAGAGTGACACAGAAGCAGTTGCTTTTACCTTTAGTGACATCATTTTTTACACATTTGTACATCTTTAGAGACAACAGGGTGCTGGAGTGATTACTCTGTGTGCCTTCATCTCAGCTGTGCGTGTGAGAAACAAACTCACTCATAAGCTGTTAACCTGCATGCCAGTGAAACAAAGACATTATTACCGCCTGTCAGAGAGATGAATGTTTCTTTGTTCCTCTTTAGATTTCCTGTAAATACACAGCCCAGGCTGACAGTCCTCATGTTTTCTTCTGTTGTGGATCTGTGGCTGATTCAAGGCAGTGAAAAGAAAATGATTAAAAAACAAAGAAAAACTATTCTGATGTCACTCGGACAGATTTCTGAGGATCTCCCGAGGAAACAGTTCACCCACAGAGACTGTGATCCACTAAAATAAACAACAATATTTAAATGTGACTGAGTCCGGTTCACCGCTTGGCCTCCACACTTGAAATTTTAAATCTTCTTGTTAAATTAATGAGCTAAAAATGTATTCTGTAAACATAAGGTCCAGCTGTAGCTTCCTTAAAAAAGTAAATAAGTAAACAAATAAATGGATGAATAAAAACAAGCTTATCTACATTTTTAACATTCAGAATCTGCCTTCAAACAGTGAGACTTTCGTTAGATTCTTAAAGTTTGAATCATGAGTTTGTTTTGAGTAGAAAAAGATTCTGCAGATACGTTCTGTTTCTGTTCTCTGTGGAAGAACAGCAGCTCTGAAAAGGACGACATTTGTGGAGGTGAAAGTGAATCCGATCACTTCATACTCTAACACAGCCTCTCTAAGTGCAGCAAAATTTAATTTCAGTTTCTTTGCTACAGACTTTAGACCAAAAAGATCAGTACCTGCAATCTGAGACCACTTTTTAATGGATATTAACATCTTGTGTTTTCAGACAGGATAACTGATGTAAAACTTTATTTGTGGCTGTTTTTTTGTTCATGTTTAAAGATCAGCTTGAGGATAAAAGTGGTTGATTGTTTTTAACCCCTCAGTGCTTCAGTTTGTCTCTGTGTGTTTTAACTTCACCAAAGCCTGCTCATAGGGGGTCATGTGATTGTTGAGGTTTTCTATTTACTATTGTTGAATCTTTACCAAAAAATATAAAGTGCCTTGAGGCAACTGAGTATATGTCGTACACGGCGCTCAAATGTCTGTAAAAAAATGTTTTAGTACGACTTTGTTAAGCTATGAAGCCGCACCGCTTGATGGATTGTCGGAGCATTACGGCTGCCATAGTCAGGAGCCTCGTGGAGTAATCTGGGTCCAAAACTCCGTCCGCTTCAGGTCCTGAAGTCAAACGATCACTGCAGCATCACTGAGAGTTAAAAACTGTCTAAATTCTTTCCTTTTTAATAAAAATGATCAGTGTTGCTGCTTTACCAGGTGTAACAATTAAGTTTAACATCCAGGCATCCATGAAAACAGAATTTATTAAATTTAACAGAGTTAGAAGTTAGCAGTTTATCTGTCTGTCCTGCAGATCCACCCGGTTCTTAAAAGATGGATGCTGGTTGTCTGGATCAAAGTTTTTGTCCCAGCTTTAATTGATTGTTGGTATCAACATCCACATCCCGGTACAAAAAGAAATTTCTCTCCCAGATCAGCTCTGATCCACTTCACAGATAAGAAGTTGTTAATTGGAGCTTGACATGATAGACTGGTACTCCCTTCAGGCTCTGCTATGATTTTCTGGTCTGAAAAAGGAAATAACAAAGAGCAGAGAGGTCAAAGGGATCAAAGTACGACTGTTCACTTCTACAGCTGAGATGATCTTGGTGAGCAACAAATGAATGGAGTAGGGGAGGCATAATATTGGGTTCTGATATTTAGGACACTGTGACATTTGTTATTAGAGAGACATCGTGACAAGTATCGTGATCAGATTTTCAGAAATATGCAAGTGAGAGCGTAAATCTGCAAATGTAGTCCTTTCAAAATTTCCAGTGAAATAATGTTATGTAGCTGATTTTTTTAAATAAATACCGAGAACAGCCCCACTCTTCTGAAAGACTTTGACATCAGTAAAATTGGAAACTTATTTATTCTGTTGAGATCAAAACATCATAAGCAAAATGTTGTAAATTAGAAAGCACATTCCAAGCAAACTGTCACCAAAATGAGCAGAGAAGTGAACCAAGCTGAACACAATAGAAAATGCGAGGAATTGAGGGAGGGGGGTGGGCGAGTAAGTGGGGCAGGGTACGGTGGGTTTGATGATCATGTCCCAGCAGGTTTATTTTGTTCATAGTGAAAAGTAAGGAATCTCACCGGCTGGCTCTTTTTTGTTGTTGTTGCTTTTTAAAAAAATGTAAACTGTAAATGTTTTGCAAAAAAAAGACAAAAAAAACCTGTACGTGATGGAGGGAAATGGAGATCATTTTTGGATTCAGCAAAACTAAAAACATAGAATTTACCAAAAATATCTCATGCAGCTGAAAAAAATAATGTTTTTTGCTGAGCTGTGTAATTATAAATTTTCATTTCACACAATATGCTGTTACCAAAAACTCTTTGCACAACCCTGCTCTCCTTTCTGATTACTAAGAAACAAAAAGAAAAATAAAGGAGCCTTTGATAGGACACTTAAAGTCGTCACAGCATCCACACAGTCTCTTCACTAAGCAGTGGACTTCAGTTAGAACACAAACAGTTTCACAGAACTCACTGTTGACAATCTGTGATTCCAGCTTACCTTAAAGACCGGGTAAAGGTTCCAAAACATATTCATGGAGACTAAAATGTGATTTTTGAAGAGATTCATTGCTATATAATGTCATTCTAGATATGTGACCATCAACGGTGCGCGCTTATTTACTCGGCTGCGGATTGATACTGAAACACCCAACCTAAAAGATTCTCCTCGTTCTGTTATAAAGTAGAAGATCAGTGGATATTTACTGAGTTGAAATACACCTGTGCTTCATTAAAATGAAATGACACCGACGTCAGTAAATACACAAACAAAATGATCTAGTTTAACCAATATCTGATATGGGAACTAATTGTTTTTTCCGCCGAGGAGTGTGTACTCTGTGATCACTTTACATCGCAGAGTTTTTTTCAGGTATTTTATTCCATTTACCTCAAATATATTCTTTTTAATTACTGATACATTGGATTTAAAAAACAGACAGAATTTTAAAAGATCAATATTAATGTTTAGTCCAGAATGTTTTTAATACACGAATGGTCCCCAGAAAATATATCTGATATCGCGGTGAAATCTAACTATATTTTGTTGTCCTTTCTTGTTTTTGTAAATGTCTTTTATTGATTCTATAAACATATAAATATGATTAATAAGTTACAGTTATTATGTATTTCTTGTATGAAATAAAAAATATAATGTGAGTTACTGCTAATTATTGTATGCTTATGTAATTACAAACTAAAAATATATATATATTTTTAAAACTAGGAGTCAGACACAAAAAAAAAAGTATTTTAAACAATGAATTTAGGTTTGGACTTGGACATTACATTGTAGTGGTGCTGACGCCACATTTGTTCAGTGTCTCACTCAGTAATTTAAGGTGAAAACAGAGCTGAGGTGTGTTGGTGTTTCATCAACTACAAACTCATGAACATGTGAGTCAGACTGGACTTCTGATATTATTTTCTTAAAACAGTCGGTGTGATTTCTTCATAACCAGTTTTGACTTTAGAAATTTAACTTGACCTTTCACTCACAAATTTCTGCCCCTGCTGATACATGTGCACGAGGAGGTGCCAACATATACACCAACAGTCCTGCCATCAGGCTGCTGATTGTAACTGAGTACTTCTACTCTGCTTTACTCACTGACACTTCAATCTTTCATCTGAGGCTGGACTCAGTGGCCTCAGTTTTGATCATTGGGGTGTTGTGAGCTTACAGGTCATGTGTGCAAAGCAAATGTGTAATACAGATTATTTTAAAACAGATTTAACAGATTTCATTCAGCACAGTGTGTGCTTGACATTTAATGATCCAAAAAATTTTGACTACGCCCATAATTAAGATCATTAATATACAATAATGATCTTTTACAGCACAATTCTATATTTTTTTAATTTAAACAATTTACCAAAGTGTATAAGAAGCAAAACATTGGAGGCAATCATATTGTCGTGTATTCAAACTTTATTTATTTTGCATATAATACGAAAACTAAGCACAGAGGAAGGAGGAGGAGAGTTTTGCTGGATGTGACTAAGTAAAAAACAAACAACTAAAACCGATTCAATAATTTGGTTTAAATTGCTTTCTTTTTGCTTTCTCTTTTCCATTCACTGGCCACTGTAGAGTTTACAGAGAGTGGTGTGAAAAAAGAGATGCATGACTTGAACTGGAAGCACCTGCTGACTCAGTGAAGCAGTCCACCTGTAAACAGATGTTTTTTTATTATGTCAGTTCTATATGTCGGTTATGTGGAACAAACTGATTTTATCTGGGCTTTTTTGCTATTTTCCATGAAGGAATCTCAACAAACTGGTTTCACAAAACATTTCAATGAACATAGGAATGACACTACTGCTCATCTGGAATAAACAGAAGTTATCATAACTGAATATTTATATATAAAGAATGTCTGGCCTTCAGTCTCTACATAGCCTTACCTGCATTTTAAAATTGTGCAGTTGCTGTGACTATTAAATCTGCCCTTCTTCTACAGTACCAAAAAGTTTAGTTTCTGTGTCTGTTATTGATCGTGGGGGGTGGAACCTGATGAAGAGGAAGACTTTTCAGAACATGAGACCTTTTATCTTTATTGGATAGGACAGGGCAGACAGTAGAGAGAAAGGTGGGAAGAGAGTGAGGAGGAATTACACAGAGGAAATGATCTAGGGCAGACTGAAACCCAGGGCCCTGCCGATAGGACTCTGATCTTCAGTACCTGGGCCATCTGCTTAACTAGGAGAGCTATGGCAGCTCCATCAACTCATTGAGTTTGAAGGCGAAGATGAGACTGACCTTCAGTGAGCTCCAAAACAAGCCCAAGGGAGAAATACTGATGACAATAAATAGTGAGACTAATAGGCCTTTTTTCTCAAAGAATGAACCACACCATGTGGATGCTAAGATGATGCAACCAAGGCCAATGCAAAGGAGCCTACTCTTGTACAGGAAATCAGATTTTTCACTCTTCATCTGAGGCACAGCGAAGCCAGCCTGATCAGGAGATGTCTCCTGATCTAAAGTCTGTTTTAGATCAAGTAGCAATATTTGTGTCCAAGATAGACAGAAAGACAGTATACATGCAAGAAATACATATGCAACACACACAGCAAGACTCCGCCCCTCATGTGTTTTATAGGCTGCTATGAACAGACTTTGTTCAGTGGTGCCGAGCTGTAGATTGATATGAATCTGTTCAAGTTCTAATTGTCAGACAAACTCAGCAGTGATTAGAATATTTGCTTCATTTATATTTTTTTTACATTTACATGTTTTCCCAGTTCAACCTTGTGTACTATTAAATATGTAGAGTTGTGGCTAATAAATAAAGAGCATAAATCTGTCATAACGCTGTAAAACTAAAGTCCACTGTTTACTGTTAAAACAAAACATCCAAATTTAAACGCCTGTGCATTGTGTTTTTTATGTGTGTTTTTTATGGAACTCCATTTGGATAAGAACACAGGGCAAATCATGAGCCAAAAGTCTAATCCAATGTTTTTATTCTGATCACATTTCTTGCTTTTCTGTGGCTCCCCCAGCTAGATTTTAGTCCCAGTGCTACCCCATTGTATTCACTGTGATCAAGTTAGATATGACAGGCTGATGAAGCAGTTCCATAAAGCACTGCTGAACAAAGAGTTCAACTGAACAAAGGCTGCTTCGCATTGTTGTGTCACACATGCACTGCAGATAAACTGGCTGTCTGAAGGATACATGACAAGTGTGTGAAACTGAAAGATAAATATCAATACACAAAAATTCACATCATTATAATGAAACCAGAACCGTCTGCATAATTGCTGTGTAAACAGTAGAACAGGTTGCACAGGAGCTTGGGAATGTACTGTCACAGTCCTAATTTGACCACCAAATATGACCTCTCACAGCAATTTGACTATCAGTCTCACATGAAAATGTCACGGTCCTGGGTCGGTGACCCAGTGTTTTGATTTGGTATTATTATTATTATTATTATTGATTTCATCATGGTTTATGACTTAGTGTTTTGGTTTCTGTTTTGTATTTCTAGTTCTCAAGTTCTTCTCTACTCTTTAAAATCTAGTTCTTGGTTTTGTTCCTGTGTCCTCTTGTTTAGTGTAGGTTTATTTCAGTCATCATGTTTATTATCTTGCTCTCCAGTCAGTCGTGTCTTATGTCACTCCTGTGTCTGTGCTCCGTGTTCCCTTTTTTTGTGTCAAGTCCGCATCTCTGTGTTATACTTTCAGTTTTTCTTTGACGGTCCCTTGACATGTCAGTGTTTCTAGTTTTGCTTCCTCTTGGTCCCATCATGTTTGATTACTCCGAGCTTTGCTCTCCTCTCGTGTCTCATTCCTTCATTATCTCTCAGTGTATTTAAGCCCTGTGTTTTCCTTGCTTTGTGTTGTGTTGTACCCTCTCCACACTGTGTTTCTCCCTTTGTGTCCTTCTAAAATTCTAGCTCCTGGTTTTGTTCCCTCGAGTCTCCTAGTTTTAGGTTCCAATGTCCATTTTAGCGTTTAGTTTAATATTTGTGATTTTGGTTCATTCTGTGATCTTTATTCGTTTGAAGAGTTTTCCCAGCAATAAAGCTGCGCTTTAATTTTAACTTTCCGTGCCACCCGAATCCTGGTCCCGAGGAAAGTGCTCAAGGCAGCACCGCAAGGAGTGCTAGCCTGCGAGCATACGTTGAGCCTGGCTTTACAGCTTATAAAAGCCAAAGATTTTAGCCATTTATTTTCAAATCACATGGGCAAAGATAATAAAATACCCCATTTTAGTATGTAATACTTCAAAGTAACAGGTCAAAGGTCAGGTAAGACAAATTAAGAAAAAATGTGAAATTAGTGTATTTTTTAATATACTACACACTAATAAACACACTAATATCACATTTTTTCCTAATTTTCCCCTTGCCTTTTAGGGGGAGGTGCATTTTCTGAGTGCTCGTGATTCTGCATTGGATGGGGTGGGGCTAGTTTTTGACAAAGAATATGTTGTCACCTGACTAATGTTTACCATTTTAAAAAATTGCCAAAAAATAAATATCTTCTTTTAAAGAGTGAACTTTAACTTTGAAATGTAGAGTTAGCATCCAAAGCCAGAGGCCTGAAAGGAGTTTTATATGAAAATTTTTACTTATGATAAATGGGGCTTTATTCCTCTGGTCATTCAGGTATTTTGTGAACATTCTTACTGACATTGTTTTCACTATAATAGAAAACAAAGAACAATGAGATAAAAATAGTTCTGATGAACTTGACATTCCAGATTCAAAACAACTCAGATAACTAAAGCAAAACATCCGGCATCCAAAACTATAAATACGTGGACAGCGTCAGTCAGTCAGTCAGTCAGTCAGTCAGTTACCTGTTTCCAGCTCAGGTAAAGAGGAGTCCTCCAGCTCTGAAGTCTTGAATCTGAGGAGAACCAAAAGGCAGAATCCCTGTTGTAAGTCTCTCTGATGTTTCATATTTCATATGTTGGTTGGTTTAGACACTCTGCTAACAAAACATGAAACAGTTTTGTTTTCAGTCTTTACGCTGTTTTTTGTGTTCATGGACATAAATAGTCACATTACAAAAAACACATTTTTAAGTATTGTCTTTCGTAAGGAAGTATTCTCAAAAGTCTCAAGCCTCAAAAGTACATATTTTGTCCAGATTCTTCAGGTGTCACAGTAGCAGCCAAGAAGATCCAGCTTTAATAGAGATTTTTAACATTTGTGCACTATATTAACCAAGACCAAGATCCTATTCTAAATAATAACACATTCAAAAATAACACAAAGAAAGGGGATTTCACCCACTGTAGACATGTACCCGTGCAGTGCTCCAAAATCCAAAATTGATGATGCAAGCATATGCCAAATGCTGATTGGTTAACAAGTAGGATAGGATAGGTAAGGAGGCACCAGTGAAGTTCACCGGGAATGGGAGAACCATGAAAAAACTTCAAAGATTGAAAACTACAGCATGAACAGCACAGACAGTGGTTGCAGTGGACACTTTTCATTGTTTTTAACATTTGATTTCACTAAAGATTTCTTTATGTTAGAACCTCAGTCTTCTCTGCAGCTGGCTGACAGACCAACAACAGCACAAAAAACAGTGGCCTAAAGATCCTTTCTGCATCTGACAACACAGCTTTCTACAACCAGACTGGCAGTCCTCAGACTGGGGCAGACAGTAAACGTGTCACCCACGCTGTCTTTTTAGGGTCTACTCATTGTCAAAGCTATTCCTTGTAAGTTGCTCAGCTATATACTGTTAATTATGTTTCATGTTTAAGTCTTTCAAATCTCATTGCAGTCGGTGATAAACATACATTTTCGGGGGAATTTTTCAGAAAACAGCATTTCTGGTTGGCCATAATAATCTCTAATAGGTTTCATCAGTGCGTGAAAATTGGCATGTGATTCAGCACATTGTGCGCTCTAACAGTATTGATGTCTTGGATGTGTATATAAAGGTTTGTCATTAAGCAAGTTACATAAACTTAACCTCAGAAATGTATCACTGTGCTTTGCAACAGGAACAGGAAGTGACATGAAATCAAAGTGAGCCAACACCAATTGAGAGCCACCCACAAGACGCATGAATGCATATTTACTAGTGGTGTACTATACTGCAAATGTTGGTATCGGCTAGTACTGATAAAATTACCGACACTGATACTTCTAACTTATAAAGCAAGCTAATGTGAAGGAGAGCAGTGTGTCATGACTTATGACATGAATCATCATCAGTTTACAAATTCTGAACACATTTCAGTGGCCACTAAATCACTATAATTAGTTATGAGAAAAGAAAAACCCGAAAGACACTTTTTCATCCATTTTTGTGGATTTTTTTTGCTGCTGTTTTCACACAGCTGATATAGTATGAGGACAAACTCCTTTGACTTCCTTTGTATGTTTTCTCATTTTCAAACAGTGCAATTATGTGATAAATGTAAACATACCCTAAAACTAATTCTGATTTATTTATATTGTGCTTGTTTATTTAGAGAATATGGATCCAAGCAAAGAACTGGGTTTTCTCAGGTATGAAATTATTGATTACCCTCTGACCAAAGGAATATATTACTTAGTATTTAGCCTAGCTTAGCACAAAGACTGGAATCTGTTAGCCTAGCTTTATCAGAGGAAAAGTAAGCTCTCGTTTTAATCTGGTTCAAACGGGACTAGAACCTGACAATTGCAGGATAAGACATTAGAGATGCTATAATCATGTGTGTTTATCAAAATGTTAGACTGTTCCTTTATCAGTCTACGAAAATATAAGTGTGATGTCCATGTTAACATGCTAACAGAGAATTCTTGTCTGACCCCCCTTCTCCTTTCAGAGTGGGAAGTGTGGAAGACAAAGATCTTACATCAGCGATCAAGAGGCGTAAGTCTGTTTTTAATATGATTAGTGGAAACAAAGCAGAACATATTCAACCCAACATCACTAATTCACATCTCTGATATCAGGAGTCATCATCCTAGTGTCAATCGGTGAACAGATGATGGATCAATAACTGCAGCTGGATTGTGTTTGTTCTCTCCAACAGATTCCTGTAGACTCACAATCGACACAAAATCAGTGAGCAGGAAACTCCAACTGTCTAATGGAAACAAGAAGGTGACCTATGTGGGGGGACATAACCTACATCATTTCCACAGACACGGATTTCATTCTCCTCAGCTGCTGTGTATAAACGGTCTGACTGATCGACATTACTGGGAGGTCGAGTGGAGTGGAGATGTTTACATAGCAGTCAGTTACAGTGGAATCAGTAGGAAAGGAATAACTGGTAACAATGAGTTTGGATCAAATTCTCAGTCCTGGGCACTTGTAGTAAAAATGAGTTCATCCTCTGTCACTGCAAGGCACGATAACACAGAAACACCCATCGTCTGCCACAACAGATTTAACAGAGTAGCGGTGTATGTGGATTATGCTGCTGGCATTCTGTCCTTTTTCAGTGTTTCCTCTGACACTCTGATCCACCTCCACACATTCAAAACCAGATTCACTGATCCTCTTTATCCCGGATTTGCAGTCTTTCCTGGTTCCACAGTGATTCTGCCCTGAGTTTAATGTAAAGAGTTTTGTTCTGTTAGAGAAACGATGACCGTTTGAACAAATAGTTCAGTCTGCACATGTCTCTCTCTTTCACTCAAAGGTGTTTGATCAATCCATAAATATATGTATATATATATATATATATATATATATATATATATATATATATATATATATA